>JAODAL010035989.1:0-42275 GCA_025379985.1 Phyllomedusa bahiana
CAATAAAAAAATATTCCAATCTCAAATCAAAAAATTTTGTAAGGATCACAGCTAATATAAGGTTTCTCTTGAAGAAAAAAAATAATTTCGCTGACGTTTGGAACAACAAGCGCACGCCCTTTCCCTTGCTCTGAGACACTGAGAGACACTGAGCCTGAACAGGATACGCTGTTCTATGTAAAACGAGGTCATGTGATTTTTCCAGCCAATCGCAACCATACACATCAGTCATGACATCGCACACACATCTCACCCTGCTCTATTCTGTAAGCTGATTTGCTGGCCGCCAAAATGACAGGAAGCGCCGAAAATGGCGCGATCTTAATAGATGATGCACAGATTTTAACCTAAATTATCGCATGATCTAAAAATTTCGATCAACATAAAAACTGTGCCGATTTCAACTTTGTCAATAACAATCGCTCAACACTCCTGTTAACGCCATTGGCCTCCTTGGAGGCCTCTCAGAAAGCGACAGGAGGGGAGTCGGAGCTAAGGGCAATAGTCCAGACTCGCCACGACATTCTTCAACTCATAGAACATCGTCACAAAAGGTATCGGCAGCTGTGCGCAAGCTCCTTCTATACCTGGTCCAACAAACTGGGCAAGTTTCCGGCCCGAGCGTTGAGGGATAGGAGGGCGGCGCTGTATGTCCCATCCATCAAATCCCCGGAGGGGCGAATGGTCCATCTCACGGAGGACATCTTGCGGGTCTTCCATGAGTACTACTCCAAACTGTATAACCTCCCTTCCCGAGAAGCGTTGGGGGACTCGCTTTGCTCTTACTTGGCTAGGACGGCCTTATCTCCCCTTTCGGCTAACTCCCTCGCCTCTCTGGAGGCACCATTCTTGGAGGAGGAGTTACTGGTGGCTATTAAAGTTGTCTCATTACAGGCTTTTAGCCTGCTTCAATGTGTCTGGAGCAAAGGATTTTTTAATTCAGGGGTGTGCTTCTTGTCTGCCTCTTCTCCTCCCTCTTCCCCCCCCTCCCCTTAGCACACAGAAAGCTCTCCTCTGTAACTTCTATACAGCAGGGGGTGGGGTGGGGGCGAGGGGGTTTGCTGCCAGGGTTAACCCTGTGTGTGCCTGCCTAGGTCTGCTTCAGTCTCTTGCTGATCTTCTCCACAGTCAAGAGACAGCAGAGAGAAGGCTGATCTATGAGTGTGAAGAGGTCTGTGAAGCTGTGATTGCTAATAGCAGAGCAGGAGGGAAGCAAGTGTTCCTATACCCCCTGTCTAGCATACAAATCTCCAGCAACAAACAGACCCTGTCAGAACAGACACAGGGCAGCAGTGAAGTGTTACTATAATAACGATGTTTCAATAATAAAGAAGAGAACGGAGAGATAGGAATCGTTCACATGCCTCCCTGATCTGTTCTATTAGTATAGTCACAGCTCCACAGACACATCATGATTATAGTAACACACAGGGTCACTGCTGTTACACTTTCTGACTAAAGATCAGCCTCACTTCTGCTCTCCTCAATCTGTGTAGAGAACAGGAGGAAGCAGGCACACACAGGGTTAATCCATGCAGCACAGACACAGAAGCCAGAGCCCTCCCCCTGCCTCCACTACAGAAGCATACTGTGGGGGAGGGGCTCTGTGCTCTGACCTGTATTCTGAAGGTGATGAGTCACCAGACCTGACAGCCAGTGAGATCAAGATCAACAGGTCAGCTGCTATAGAGATTTGAGGAGCTGATGTACTACTACTAACAGGGATAACTCAAAATCAGTAGGACATTTGTAATGAACATATATTGCAAAGCTGCTTGTTTTTTAAAAAATCTTTTAATTAAAACCCAATCATTGTAGTGAGACAACCCCTTTAAGTCTTTGTCCTCCGGAAAGAGCCCAGGTCCGGATGGGTATACGGCTCTTTTCTATAAGACGCTCAAGTCCGAACTGATTCAGCCCTTTCTTCGGGCATTGAATGAGGCCTCCGTTGACTCCCCTTTTGACCCGGCTTTTTTGCGAGCTCACATTGTGGTGATTCCCAAGGAGGGCAAGGATCCATCACAGTGTCAGAATTTCTGCCCTATCTCTTTAATTAATACCGATGCGAAAATCTTCGCCAAATTGATAGCGAACAGACTGAACCCGTTTTTGGGGGACATTATCCATCCGGACCAAGTGGGGTTTGTGCCCTTCAGGGAGGCGAGGGACAATACGCTCAAAACTTTTTCCTTAATGCATCACGCCCACCTTCAAAGGAGACAGTGCCTTCTCCTGTCACTCGACGCGGAGAAGGCCTTTGACAGGGTCGTGTGGGCCTTTTTGGAGGGAGTGTTGCGATCGCTGGGCCTCGGCCCGGTGCTGCGCAGAAAGATCATGGCTCTATATGCCTCGCCCCAAGCCCAGGTGAGGGTTAATGGGGTTTTATCGGCCCCCCTGACGATTAGGAATGGCACCAGACAGGGATGTCATCTCTCCCCCATCCTCTACATCATGACCATGGAGCATTTGTTGTGTGCGCTGCGCAAGGACGCTCGAATACAGGGGATCAGGGTAGGGGACCAACAGTTTAAATGTTCAGCGTTTGCTGACGATTTGCTCCTCTACCTTGGTGATCCTGTCACCTCACTCCTGGAGGCGCTCGAGGTTATTGAAGAATACAGCCTATACAGCAACCATAAAATAAATATGACCACGAGCGCGGCCATGGGACTACACATCCCTCGAGACATTTTGTCCTCGATGAAGGCTAATTTCTTATTTTCCGGGGTAGACTCCTCTTTCAAGTACTTGGGGGTTCTAACTTTACCCCGATACTCACCAGCATTAAGCAGGTTTTGGAAAAATGGGACAAAAAAGACTTTTCGTGGCTTGGACGGATAAACGTTTTGAAAATGAACATCCTTCCGCGCTCACTGTATCTTTTTCAAGCAATTCCCATCCTACTCCCCAGACTCTTTTTCAAAACTTTGAGGAGGGTCACATCCCGGTTTGTGTGGGCTCGGGGTAGACCTAGAATAGCGAACACTACACTGTGTAGGCCGAAGGCAGCAGGTGGTCTGGCGCTGCCGGACTTTCAGGCTTACTACCTGGTGGCAGTGGCGGTGAGAACACTGGATGCCTTTAAAGGGGGGACTTCCAAACTCTGGGTGCGCTTGGAGGACTTGCTTTATGGGGCTCTTGTCGCGGCGCTCCCATGGCTGCCGATCTCAGTTATGCCCAGAAGCCTGCTCATCCGAGTTCCGTTGGTAATGTCCACCTCGGTCTCAATATTTCGGTCCTACGCCTCTAAACTAGGGCTGTTCAAGATGGGTGGCCCCTGCACCCGCAATTGGGTAACCCTGAGATTCCTGCCTCCCTGGCAGCGGCCCTTCTCAAATTGTAGGCACTAAACAAAAATTCTTTCTTACGGGGTGCCGCAGGACACGAAAAAAGATATGGGGCGGGGGGGTGAATATAATCGGCGCAATTCCCCCGGGTTCCACTCCCCAACTGACGCTTCGCTTGAAGTGGAAGAGACTATTCGGGTTGCACAGACCTCTAACCACTTTTGAGCGGTGGGCCGGGGGACGCCACCTACGAGGGGCCCCCCGGTTTTTAAAGACGGGACTGCCCAAGGCAGCGATAGGCTCCCTTTTCAGAAAATGTGAAGAGACCCAATCGGAACCTTGCGGAAAAAATGATGGTCCCGGGTGTTCCAGTCCCCCACAACCTTCTTGTCCTCCGGGGCCATGAATTGAATTATAAATTCTCACGGGGAGGACCGCTTTCCCCCCTTTACCCACTCCTTCATCCTCTGTCCCTGGGGTCTGCGGGGTGAAAGGGGGAAGGGGGACCATTCCATACTGTGGGTTGCCCATTCAAAACCCCTTTCGGAAGGAGGTCTAAAAAATAAACCAAAAACACGGAATTAGAATCCGCAACGCCCCGCACTTTCTATTGTTTGACACCCCTTTTCCTACGCTCCCAAAAATTTCCATCAACTTATCTTTCTCCCGGCCGCCAAAATAGTGATCCCCAAACTTATTTGTCAACCACCGCCCCCAGACGGATTGGTAGGGGGGGTGCACAACACAGAGGCGGAAGAATTTAGAACTTTTCCCCTTTTACGTTATAGACAAACCCTTACCTGGAATTGTTTGCCTTCGGGGCACGAACTTATCCACATGCTCCTGGGGGGGATCCCCGGGCCCCATAGGCCGGGCGAGGGGGGATGCGTGTCGGGCCGAAACCCCTGTTTCAAAAATTTCCCCTTTATGGGCCTTTGGGGTTTGGGGTGTGATCATTGGGCACCCGGGAGTCCTGTTACTTTGTGTTATATCTGTTACTACCTTTTGGGTTTTTAACCCTTCCCGAGGGGCACACACTAGGTACTTTTTTGGGTTGCCAAACCCCTGGGGTGTGCGCGCGGGGGCACTGGGGCGGGGTGGGTGCCCTTCCCCTCTGGGATTGGGAGATTTCTCATCCTGGGGGGGGCGGGCGTACGGGCCCTGGGCTCTCGGGGACTACTGACAAATTGGTCCCCCCCCCTCCTGACCGACCCAGGCTCCTGCAAATGCTGGTATGCTTTTCTCAATCCCGGATTCCTCTTGCCCTTTCCTCTCTTCTCCTCCCCTTTTTTTTTTTTCTCTCTCTCTTTTCTTTCTTTCTTTTCTCGTCTTCCCGTTCTCCCCTTCCTCCCCTGACCCTCTTCTGCCCTCATTCCCTCCCCCCTAAGCCTTTTAAAATAGAGGAGTTATATCTTGTACTTTTTTCTCTTCCTTGGTATACTTTTCCAAGCATCTTTTGTCACGGTTCATGCCGGGGTCCCCCCCTTGGACCGTCGGCCTTTCCCGTGCCGCCATGTCTCTGCGGGGGCTCCCCGTCAGGGGTCCCACGCCTGTTTTCTGCTATGTACTTGTTTCCTGTCCATCTTTTTGCTTCCGGTCCTGTCTGTCCTCCTAAGGGTGCACCCAGCTTCCCCCTCCCTATTTATAGTTTCCTTTCTGTGCCCCTTTCCTTAAACCCCACCTCTGGCTAAAAGGAATTCTTGTCTCTACTCGGGGTCATTTTCATGCATCTTTTTGCTGTTCCAGCGCTTCCCATCTTTGACCCCCCAGCATCTCATCTGCGTTGGAGACTTTAACCCTGAGATGCTGTTCCAGTGCCCTTTGTCACTGACTCCTGCCGTCCTCCTCGTGTCGTGTCCCGTATCCTGCCTTTTCCTGTCCTTTTTGGGCCCCCTCCTTTCCGCCGGTTCCCTGGTCGTACCTGATGTGTTACCCGTCCAGTTCCTGCCGAAAAGTTTAACCCCCCTGTATCCTGCGTACATTTCCTTTTTTCCTGTACCCCAACCGCCGACCCTGTCTTCCCCCCGGGCTGCACCGCGGGTACCCACGTCAGGGTATGACCTGGGGGTCCCCACCAAGTCCATCCCCTTTCCCGGGGGGCTCGGGCGAAGACCAGGGGCCCCTTTAGCTCCCTCCCGGGCTGGTCCTCCACCCCCCCCCTCGCCTGCGGGACACAGAGGATCCACACCCATTTTCGGGGGGGGCCGCCCGGCAACGTGTCAGCGCCGCACTTTACATTTAAACTGACCAGGATCCCGCCGGGGTGACCCCCCCGTCTAGAGTTCTGCACCCGGGGCCTAGCTCGGGTCCACCCAAGCTTACTTTGGGCTAGCCAGGCCCCCAGAGCTTACGTTTGGCCAGCTCATGGTCCAGCCCAAGTTTACGTTTGGCCTAGCTCAGGGCCCCCAGATTACTTTGGCCTAGCCATGGCCACCCCAACTTACTTTGGCCTAGCTCAGGGTCCACCCAAGCTTACTTTTGGGCCCTAGCCATGTCCACCCCAACTTACGTTTGGCCTATCATGGTCCACCCAGATTTACGTTTGGCCACTCATGGCCCCAGCCCAAGCTTACTTTTGGCCAGCTAGGGCCCGCCCTGACCTTCTGATCCCCGGGGCTTAGGGCCCCCCGCCTACCTTCTGACCCCTGGCTTACGGTCCCCCCCGACCTTCTACCCCCGGGGGTTTTACGTCCCCCCCCCCTTTGCCCTTCTGATCCCCGTCTTACGTCCCCCCCCTGAGCCTTCGAGTCCCCTGGCTTACGGCCCGCCCGACCCTTTCTGAGTCCCCGTGGCTTACGTCCGCCCGACCCTTTGATCCCCGTGGCTTACTCCCCCCCCCTAGCCACTGACCCCGGGGTTTTAGGGCCCCCGCCCGACCTTTGAGTCCCCGTGGCTTACGGCCCCTGCCCTGACCTTTCTAGCCCCGTGTTACGGTCCCGCCCAAGCCTTCTGAGCCCCCCGGGCTTAGGGCCCCCGCCCACTCTGATCCCCTTTGTTAACCCCCCCCGGGGTTCCCCTCCCATTTTGCCACCCCCTGTTTCCCCCATGCACCTCCTTTTCTAGGTTTTCCCTATCGGCTATATACAGCCTGTATTTGGGTTTTGGGGTTGCCCCCGTAAAGTTGGGGGCCCCCGGCCATGTGGGAATCCATTCGTGATTTGGAGGGGGAAGGGGGCTTTGAGGGGGGGATACTGTCACGGGTTTATGCCGCGGTCCCTGCCTTGACCCCTCGGCCTTCCGTGCCTGCCATTCTCTGCTGGGGGCTCCCCGTGCAGGGTCCCACACCTGTGTTTCTGCTATGTACTTCCCCGCCTGTCCATCTTGTTGCTTCCCCGGGGCCTGCTGTGCACTGTGCCCCTAAGCGTGCGCGCGCACTTCCTGCCTATTTTAGTTTCCTGTTTTTTGCACCCTTTCCCTTCACCCCGACCCTGGGTATAAAGGAAGTTCTTGTCTCTACTCGGGGCAGTTCATTCAATCTTTGCTGGTCCAGCGCTTCCCCCTCTGAGCTCCTGCCACTCTCAGGGGCGCTGTTGGGGAAATTTAACCCCTAGAGCTGGTCCAGTGTCTTTGTCACTGAGCTCCTGGCCGCCGTTCCTCTTTTGTGTCTCCTGTACCTGCCGTGTTCCTGTCCTGATGTCTCTCCTGTTTTCCCGCCGGTTTTCCCCGGGCTGTAACCCAGTGTTACCCCCATCCCCGTATCTTTAAAAAACCCCCTTTTCCTGCTGTACAGTTTCCCGTTTCCTGTACTCCACCCCCGGAAACCCGTCTTGCCCCCGGGTGTCACCGCAGGGAGCCACGTCAGGGGGATGACCGGGGGGCCCCCAGCCAATCCATCCCGCTTTGCGGCGGGCCGGCGAAGACCAGGGGCCCCTTGACACCCCCCGGGAAAGGTCCCCCCAACACCCACCTGCCTGCGTGACACAGAGGACCACACCCAGATGTCGGCGGTCCGGCGCCTCGGCAACGTCGTCAGCGCCCCTTTAAAAACATGCGACATATCCGTGTGTACCATACTTTTCTTGACTGCCAACTTTTGACTTTTGGGAAAAAAAATTTTTTTTTACTGTTAAATCTTTAAAAATAATAAAAGTATTTGAATATGAAAAAAAAAACGCAGGGAGGTAATATTCTGGGTAGCACCTCACTGTTAATCTCAGCTTTAAGCGTAAGGGTCCAATGACAACTTATTTGATAGAAAACTCCAGATATACAGATTTTATATTTTCAAGAATATTTTCGGATCAGCTTTAAACCAATTCTGGTAATTATCTGTTGTAATTGTATAGATTAATATGGTCTTCAGTATAAACTCCATGAGTATGACAGGTTCCTCGTCATGTTTACCATTACTAACCACTTTTTCATTTGCCTTCCACTAGCATAAAGACATATTTACTATACAGTTATCACTTTATTAAAAAAACCACAATATCAGGAAATCGCTGTGTGCAGCACAAACAGCAGCTTAACAGGCTGGGAGTGACTCAATAAGGTCCTGCTAGGTTGTCACAGATATCTGGAGCATCCCACAGCTGCTGGAGTGATGAATAGGAAGGGGAGAGACCCATAGAGCTATCACCATGGTTTAAAAGGGGCTTATGGGTGTTTAATTTGGGGGCAAAATTTGAGGAAATAGGGGGCCAGGTAGTAGTTTGGGGAAAACTTGGGCATCTCTTCTAACCAATGACCCCATGTTCTATCAGTGTCATATCTTATTGTCTTGCTGGAAGATCCAGTCTGCCCAAGGGAATACAATTGGCATGTATGGGTGTATGTGATCTGCAAGGATCGATTCATATCCAAGTTGGTTGATGGTGCCTTCCACATGGATGAGTGGGCCAGGAGAATGCCATGATAATATTCCCCAGATTATAACACTTCTACTACCAGCTTGTATTCTTCCTGCAATGGTTGGAGGGTGTTTGTTCTCTGACGTTTCTGTTCGATGAGGCGAAAAAAGACCGCAAAGAAGGGAACCCTTTTCCAAAAGCAGAGTCCAAATACATAAGGGAAAGTTTTACATGACAATTTGCGGGTTTTTTAAACTATTAAAACCCACAAAATTCCCGGGATCAATACACTCGGAAAAAATTAATTCCTTTTCCCGAACCGGGGAAAGTGAAATTGAATAGGAGCCGGCTGTCAGCGCTTCAGAAATACACGCTGGCCCGCATAATTTTTTTAAACACCCGGGTATTTTGGTGCGAACAGTACGGGTTCAATTGCAAATCAGTGACCATCCATCTGCTTTGGAGCCCCCTACCATAAAGTTACGAATTGTTGTTTTGGGAAAAACGTCTATCCTTTTGTTTCATTTGGGGGGCGTTGACTCCCATAACTTTGGCTGCTCTTTTTCACCTTTTAGCCAATTTTACTCCCACACATGGCACTGCCCGCATTTTTCCCCACTTTTAGGGTATGCACAAAGGTGGACAAAATGCGCCCCGCAATTAAGAATTCTAGCTTCATAGAAAAGTAGAATTGCGCCCCCCCCTTCTCCCCTAAACACACTCATTTGTACCCGGGAGAGAGAAGTGACATGTCACTTCTTCCAGGCGTTTACGTGCCATGGATAATGACTTGAAGTATGCACCGCAATATGGCGTGTGGACATACCCTTATTCACAATGGCGCCATTTTCCCATTCATGATACACTTTTACCGCAGCAGCACACAAACAATTCCCAAACTGCGCAGTTTCAGATATTCTGCCATTCTTGGCCCAAAATTCAATAATCATCCTTTTTTGTAGCTCTGATGAATTGCCCCTTTTACCCATGACAGCAACAAGGGATATGTGTGCAGACAGCCTGTCACCCACCTTTTATATGCACCAAGCCAGGTCACCACATACAATTTTTTTCCTGAGCTACACGCTGCTGACATTGCAAGTAGGAAATAGTCATAATAATTTGACTCGATTGTGTAAATGTTTGCCATTGAAAAGTGACCACCAGGAGACTTTGTTCTGTGGGCTGCATTCCACAATAGTCATTTTCCACCTGAGTATGTTCACACGGCATATTGCAGAGCGTAGTATATTCTCTGCTATACGCAGATTGTTTTAGAATTAAAGGGGTTGTCTCGCTACAAGGATTGCTTTTTATGTTAAAGATCTTGCAAAAACAAATCACTTTGCAATATGTGTCCATTAACAGTGTCCTACCTATTTCTGGATATCCCTTCTTGTATGGGCTGCATCAGCTCCTCAGGTCGTTATAGCTACAGACCTGCTTGAGCTCTCCTGATAGGCTGTCAGCACTAGTTGCTATAGCTACAGACCTGGCTTCTACTGCAGCCTAGTGGAAGCCAGTAACACGCCCCTGAATTCAAAGTGAAGCCAAGAAAACATGACTGAGGTAAGATGAATCAATGTAGTGAGACAACCCCTTTAAACATTGGCCATCACATACTTCTAAAGCGCTGCGGGGCCGGCCACCATTCACTCACAGTATCCCAGTAAGCGCAGGGAAACTACTGACATGTCACTTCTTTCTCCCAGCGCACAGTACGCGTCTAGGAAAATGGACTCTAATCATAGCGCTCTGAAGTACGGACCACAAAGCACCGTGTGATCATGCCCTTAGTTGATATACTATATTATTTATACATTATCCCTCCATGTTTATTTTCAATATTTTATTTAAAACTAGATTATGATTATTACTATTTCTAATACATTTTATCTTACAGATATCCTCCCCTTTTAACTATGCTACAAACTTAAACTGTTCCCGGATATCGCATAACATTTATAATGCAGCTATGACAGTGGAAATCAATAGTTTTGAATCAATACAGTTGAAAGTACTTCAGAACTTAAGCAAGACAGTAACATTTGTGTGGTTTCTGAAGAAAAACAATATGTCCTACATTGTGAAAGGTTCTGAGAACAGGTAAGGTAAATCATTAAGCAAATGTATCCATAGTAACTACATGGGGTATTGCAGTCTTATAAAGTGATGGTATATCGCTAGGATATGCCATCACTTTATAATTGATGCAGGTCTCACCTTTGGGTCTGTCACCCTTCCTGAGAATTAAAGGGTCCCAATTAGTGCTACTGATGAAGCCAGTTAGCTGGTGAAACATGTTGGGGAGGTCAGGCATGACATTTTAATTTGTGATTTTCTACCTCTTTTCACTGTTACCTGCTGCAGAGGGTCTCACAAGGAAACCTTATATGCTTCATGCCCATTAGATTAGGGATGATTGCCCAAGTAAGATGTTCTTGGATCCTTTTTGCAGTTATCAAATCACTGTATATATATAGGGTTTCCCTGCTGATATAATAGATGGTGTTCCACCAGATTTGATAATAGAAAAGGAGTTATTCTTTCACAATTAGAAAGGGATACATTTATGAGACAATTTGAGAGGTTATAAATCAGGTTTTTAAAAAGTGTGGTATAGAGGTTAAATGTTGTACATAATAAACGTTACGTTTTATTGCTTTATAGACTGAGCACTGATAGAGATTAAGTTGGCCTATGGCAAAATAGTGGATTTACCAATTAGTGCTACAGCCCTTTTATTGCTGTGCCTCCTGCTGAAATTACCCGGATCAGAAAATCCTCTGATCTTGGCCATTGGATGTCTTTGGTAATGTGGTTAATAGCTAATGCAGCATTTATGCTGCCTAACAAGGGGAGGGGGCATCCTCTATCTCAATGTTCCCCAACTCTACTCCTCAAGGTCCACCAACAGGTCATGTTTTCAGCATATCTCACAGCATGCACTGACAATAATTAAATCACCTGTACAACATAATTATATCACCTGTGCGATGCTAAGGAAAGCCAGAAGGCATGACCTGTTGGAGGGCCTTGAAGAGCAGGAGTCCCCAACTCTTGTACATCTGCTCATTGGTGCTTTGCAGAGCAATTGCAGGAACTAAAGAGTTATCATCCCAACTGGGGACACCTAACAAAGTCCCCCAGATCTACAATAGGTTTAAAGGGGTTGTCTCACTACAAGGATTGCGTCTTATGTTAAAGATTTTGCAAAAACAAGTCACTTTGCAATATATGTCCATGAACAGTGTCCTACCTATTCCTTGATATCCCCTCTTGTATGGGCTGCATCAGCTCTTCAGGTCGCTATAGCTACAGACCTGTTTGATCTCTCCTGATAGGCTGCCAGCACTGGTTGCTATAGCTACAGACCTGGCTTCTACTGCAGCCTAGTGGAAGTAAGTAAACATGCCCCTGAATTCAAAATGAAACCAGGAAAACAGGACTGAGGTAAGATGAATCAATGTAGTGAGACAATCCCTTTAAGCCTCTGGCATGGCCTAATAGATGGACAGTGTAACACTGACTGACTATGGTAGGTATAACATTGACTGGAAGTATATCACTGGTTTATGTATGAGATCAAATGTTCACAGCTTCAAAACCCATAGCGGGACCTTAAAGAAGGTGAAATAAAAATTATTTTTTTGTTTAAAAATTGTAAGCAATAAAAAATTAAATACAGGAGACTTTCACAATTATAACAACCAGTGAATAAAGTATGGTGTAAATAAAGAAAAAAAGATGTCAGATTTTCTTTTTTTCCCCACTGACCCCCCCCTAGAAAATTGTATGAAAATTCTTAAATAAATCAATAAAACCAAACTAATCAAAAAATACAGCTCGTCCCACAAAAACATCCCCTTTTATAACTATAGTGGTGCTTGAAAGTTTGCTAAAGGTTTTCTATATTTCTCCATAAATTCTTATAGTCTGGGCGCCTGTGGCGCTTTGTAATGCGCCCGATCTCGGGGGTGGGGAGGCGCAATAGAACCATAGCGAAGCTACATATTTATAGCTTTGCTATGGCATTTCTAGGCACATTACAGCTGGAACAGGTAGCCCACTTTCAAAGTGGTATACCTGATCCGAATCGTCGCCCGAGTGCTAGAATGTGCCTGATTTATGACCCGCTGTAGAGTGGGTTCATACATCAGGCGCATTCTAGCCTATTATTAGGCGCATGAAATTTGCCGTGTTAACGCCAAATTTCATGCATGTCGCCGTCTGTGTTTAAAGGGGTTTTGCCACGATGTAACGTTGACGTGGGATCCTCCAAAATGAGTATTTAATCACTTTTCTAAATGTATGTGATTAAAAAAATTGCAGCCTGGGAGAGCTGCAGGCTGCCTTACCTGCCCTTAGTAACTTAAAAGCTTCTATTAGATACGACCAGGCAGAGTGACAGGAGCTGGACTGGCTGGGCTTGCGCAGAGCACACTTCTTATCTGATGAGAGGAAGCGTGAAGGGGCTGGGGAGAAATATGTTGTCTTTTGTATACAGAATCCACAAGTTGTAGTGTGATTATCTGAGTAGATCCCTGCTTTATCTGATGATAGGGAACATGAACGAGCTTTCAAGCTGCTGTGGAGAAAAGGTGTTGTCTTTTGTATACAGAATCCAGTAGTTGTAGTGTGACTATTTGAGTGAACATTGCACACGATCCCTTACGCATGGCTCTGTGCTCTGGCTGTGTCTCTCTCTCTCTTAGCTCAGCCTGCTTTGTTTACTATTGCTTCTTAGCAGAAAAGGCACTTCTTGGCAAATCCCCTTTAATCTAATAGAAATGTGGAAGGACTTGAAATAAGCACCTCACCGAAGGAAGTACACCAACATAGGCTTAATGAGTTAAAACTCTTTTGTAGGAAGAAATGGGCTAAAATTCCTCCAAACCAATGTACAGGACTAATCAATAGTTATCAGAAACATTTAGAGGCAGTTATTGCTGCAGAAGGGTTCATAACAGGTACTGAAAGCCAAGGTTCACATACTTGCCACTTACAGATGTGATATTGAATCATTTCCCTCTATACATAAATGACCAAGTCTAATATTTTTGACTAATTTGTTTGGTGTGGTTTTCTTTTGCTGTTTATAGGACTTGCATTTTAGTAGTTCCAATGTCAAATTTATGCAGAAATGTAGAAAGCACCATTGTATTATTATTATTATTTATTTTAGAGCGCCCTCAGTTCCAGAGCGCTGTACATTCGGGTTGCATACATAACATAATTCAAATAACTACAAGGGAGACAAATTAATAACTAACTACTGGTACAGAAGGAGAGAGGTCCCTGCCCGGGAGGGCTTACAGTCTACAATATGTCAATAAGACACAAAATCTTATGGCTCTTAACATGCGGTGACACATAAATGACTTTTTTCCTATAGAACATATTTTATTACATAAAAGTAATTAAATGTAAACTAAAGTTACTTATTTGATATCTCTGTATTTCTGCGATCCTTAGTACAGAGTTTGGCAGAGTTCACATCTGCATTGTATGTGACATTCACCCATTCGGGGCCTCTGTTGCAGAGGTGGAACAGGTTAAGTTTCATGATGGATACACATGGTGCCCGACAGGGGTTTCTATTGTGGTGTCCAATAGTTTAACAGAAAAAAATAGAACAACATGTCTGATGTAAATGTGAACCAAGCCTTTACTTGCTATTTATTACCAAAAGGTAAACAGTGAAAAAAATTATGATAAAGGCACAACTATTGTATTTTTTTACATTCCCACACCTTCAAAAAGACCCTAATGTGATCTATAATTTATGTGTACACCAAAATAGTGTCAAAAAACACAAATACAAACATGCCCCACAAAAAACAAGCCCTCACGCAGCAACACCCATATTGAAAATAAAAAAGGGGGTATCTCTTGGAATGTGATGAAAAAACGAAAGAAAGAAAAGCTTGGTCTTTAAAGCCCAAAATGGATACCGTGCATGCTGCTCAAAAATATGGTTAAATAGTTTTTCTTTCTACATCAGGTATTAATACTTATGCATCAAAATTGCACTAGCAGTCTGTAATAGGGAAAATTCATACCTTGTATTCAGGATAGTGTGAACCTAGTTATGTATTGTACCTTTGAAGGCTAGTGTGGCCGATTATCTATAGTTATTCCTACATACATGGAGGCAGTGATGCTGTGAACGGTGCGACTGAAGCAATAAGATAGGTGATAATAAGATGAAGCAAACGATAGTTTGCTGTGCTTTGTCTATCTTGTCTCTTAGCTTCTGTCTCAGTGCACACTCCCTTTTTCCTCCCTCATGTTGAAATCTTTGGAAGGGAGGACCAAAGAGATTTGGTTTTCAAAGCAACCCCTTGGGTCACCTGATCTCTTGGGCTTCACACAGAGCTGATTCCAATGTGTGGAGACACATAGAACAAAATGAACTTTCTGTCACCAAACTGATAATGTAAAAGTTCAGGAAGCCCATAGAAAATGTAATTAAAGGGGTTGTCTCACTACAAAGATTGCTTTTTATGTTAAATATCCTGCAAAAACAAGTCACTTTGCAATGTGTCCATTAACAGTGTCCTACCTATTCCTAGATATCCCCTCTTGTATGGGCTGCATCAGCTCCTCAGGTCGCTATAGCTACAGACCTGTTTGACCTATCCTGATAAGCTGCCAGCACTGTTTGCTATAGCTACAGACCTGTTTGACCTATCCTGATAGGCTTCCAGCACTGGTTGCTATAGCTACAGACCTGGCTTCTACTGCAACTTAGTAGAAGTCAGTAAACACGTCCCTGAATTCAAAGTGAAACCAACAAAACCAGACTGTGGTAAGATGAATCAATGTAGTGAGACAACCCCTTTAAAGTATGTTACAAAAGTGTCTGGGCAATCCGTTCAAGCAGTAAGTTATTTAGCAATGAAGGCAATGTAGAATTGTCAAACACTCTGAATAAAATCATTCGCATTATTGATGGAAATAAATTTTTTTTCATTTCAGCAGCGATCTTTGTTTGGAACTGGTAAGAGCCACCGGAAAACAAGCTGGAAGATATGAGCTTTTTATACAGAGTGAAAGCTCCAACTACTCCATATATTTTGAAGTACAAATCAGAAGTAAGTAAATCACTAGAGAACCAAAGAACTTATTTTAGGAATGTCATTGCAGGTCCTCAAACTATATTCTTAGAACGTTTGCTCTCTAAAAGAATATTTTTAGAAAATGTGCTTCCTCATAAAGATTTGGATCATTTGTGCAGCCTGGTCACTGAGATCAGCACGTCTTATATCTAAAAATATGAAAAAAAGTACCAGCAGGAAATATGATAAATAGTAAATCAACCATTTCTTCCCAGTCAAATCCAAGGATGCTTTGGTGTCCACCGATCTATCTTGATTTCCTGCAGCAGTTACGGATCCATGTGATCTAACTGCCGGCTACAACTCCGCGACCGTTTCTGGTGTTTCCGGTTTTAATGTCGCTGTTTAGTGTTCATGTGACCCTGCAGCTAATCACAGGTCGCAGTGCTCACGTGCAGTATATCCAGCAGGGGACCGCTGCAGGCTATGAATGACTGCAGTCACGGGAAGGCTGAATGGTGACATCGTTGGCTATAATCACTGGGACAAGAAGTGGCGCTGAAATGAGCGGGTTTACAACGCAAGTTGTGTGTGTGGTTATTTTCCCACATTTTTATTCACCCCTGATGGACTGAAGAGCCCTTTAAATTCTGGCAAGACAAGACACTAGGGGGACATGTATGTACAGGGCTGTGCCAGTAGTTTTGCGTAGTAGTCTTGAGCCCTGTTCTCTAGACTTATAATCAGGCGCAATCCAAAATTAGGCAGATTATGGGGTGCCCATTGCACTTCGTAATGCGCCTGAGATCGGGGGGCGTTCTGGAGGCGTCTCACCACAACCATGTGATTCTACACATTTATGATGGGAGGACGTTAAAACTAGGCACCTTACTGCTGGAACAGGTAGACCAAGTTAAAGGGAACCTGTCACATATATTATGCCCCCCTTGCTGAGGGCAGCACAAGCTAGTGACAGGCCTGCTGTGTCGCTTAGGTCTTGTTCACACGGAGTTTACACTCTGTGTTACAAGCACTTTTAGGATCTGTCTTGGGGTCATGGGGAATTGACATGCAATTCTTTTCAAGACAGAGCCGAACTGCGCTTTTGAAACACCCAGCGGGAATCTCTCATGTGAATGCCGTTGCGTGTTCGGCATAGACAGCAGTGATAATCTCACTGCTAATTGTTTAAATCTGTCTTGGGGACCGACAGAGCGGACCCAAGACGGATCCTTAAAGCACTTGTAGCACGGAGTGTAAACTCCGTGTGAACAAGCCCTAATATCCATCAGCGCCATCATAGAGTGGAAGAGGATTCCAGTGGCTGCAACCTGTGAAGCTCTAGTGAGTGTAAACTCCATGTGAACAAGCCCTAATTCTGTAAAATGATGGAGTTTTAGAGTATTTAATGCTCAAATCTGCAGTTTTCAGCCAGGAAAGAGTCATTCAAAGAGTCAGTTTTTTTCAAACCCCGCCCACCTGAGGCTAGCCCCGCCCACATCAACTGATAAACCGATTACATTGAATAGGTGAAAACATGTGAATAACTGTCAATGGGCGTGGCTAGACTTTGGTGGGCGGGGCTAACACCTTCTCATGAATACGATTTGAGCATTTAATGCTCAAATCTGCAGCATCTTACAGAATAAGGGGCACAGCGCTGGAAACAGCAGGTCTGACTCTCGCTTGTGCTCTCCTCAGCAAGGGGGGCATAACCTATGTGACAGGTTCCCTTTAAAAGTGGTTTACATGAGCCTGAGTTGTCATTTTGGAGCTAGTAAGCGCCTAATCTATGACCCGCAGTAGAACAGGTTCATACATTCAGGCACATTCTATGCTACTAATGCCTGGCTTTCTGTAGAATTACCAAACCTTGGCTCTAGTCTTGTGATATGTCTGTGTCCCTGTTTCCATACTATATATATAATAGGAAGAAAAAAGGAGATGGCGCTCTATGTGAAAGTACGTCTGATAACACAATAAAATCGAAATAATATTAAGGTGCTCACCTGGTGGTGTTGTGCAACTACTTTAGAGGCACAACACTCATAAGAACCTGGTTGGCTTTAAACAAAGCCTCGGGCACAGCAGCCGCGTGGTCCGATATCTTAATGTTTTTTATGGAATAAATGTAACATTTTATCCTATGTTGGTTTCACACGAGGATTTATTCCTTAGAGATGAGCATCTGGTCTATTTTTTCTTCATCTACTCTCTGTTTCCATACTATGTCTTTGACCTCGTTTCTGTTCTGTGATCTGTACAAACTGCTTCAGTTTTTTTTTCCCTTATCCCCAACTGCAGTATCCAGAAAGCTAAGCCTGTTTCTATCATTGCAGCTGCTGTCAGTTGCCTGCTGAGGGATATTTTTTTTCCACCTAGATATTAATCTATAATCTGCAACTGCTTCACTGGTTGCATCAATATTATCAGCAACTTCTGAATACAAAACGTAATAAAACAATTGCTTTGTGCATACCTGAAAGGATATCAAAAATACTAAAAGCTGTATGTATGAAAATTGTCTAGCAGTAAAACTGTCTGTATTGCCCATTGCAACCGATCAGAGCTCAACTTTGATTTTTCCAGAGCGTTATATGAAATGAAATCTGAGCTCTGGTTGCTATGGGCAACAAAGACAGTCTTACTGCTAGACAGTTTTCATACATAAGGCCCAAAGTCACTGACTTTTGTGTAGGTCTTTACGATTGACCACTTGGTTGTGATGACAATTAAATGACATTTCCCATTACTGCGGCTAAAAGTTATTCCTGTGCAGTTATATTCATTATCATCACCATAAAGAAAAATAAACATTTTGAAATGATTGACAACTAAGAGTTAATTAACTCAACAATTCAACTGTTAAGAATTAAATATGATTTGTGCTCCTTTTCAGGCCGACCCAGAAAACCTTTTTTTACACTTGATTTAGAATATTTGAACTGTTTTTCTGAAGGTTATCCAAAACCTGTTTTATATTGGATGTCATGTACTCCACATGATGGCAGGTATGATTAGATGCCACTGAAAGATTTGATTAAGCTTAGTTGTGATAGATATAAGAAAGAATTAAATAAAAACACCCATGCTACAGCACTTAATAGTCACAAACCATAAAAAGTAAATCCATAACAATATAAAAATAAAAATATTATCACATAGAAAAATACATATAGTTCCAGAAGAAGACCAAAAATCCTGACATTCAATATCATCAAGAATAAATGGGAATCAGTGTAAGGAACAACTGGCTCTACATTGTCAATCACTACAGTGCCTTGCGAGGGTTTTAGGCCCTCTTGAACTTTTCAAACTTTTGCCACATTTCAGGCTTCAAACATAAAGATATAAAATTTAAATTTTTGTGGAGAATCAACAACAAGAGGGACACAATTGTGAAGTGGAACAAAATGTATTGGATATTTTAAACTTTTGTAAAAAAAAAAAAAACCTGAAAAGTGGGCATGCAATATTATTCGGCCCCTTTACTTTCAGTGCAGCAAACTCAGTCCAGAAGTTCAGTGAGGATCTCTAAATGATCCAATGTTGTCCTAAATGATTGATGATGATAAATATAATCCACCTGTGTGTAATCAAGTCTCTGTATAAATGCACCTGCTCTGTGATAGTCTCAGGGTTTTGTTTAAAGTGCAGAGAGCATCATGAAGACCAAGGAACACACCAGGCAGGTCCGTGATACTGTTGTGGAGAAGTTTAAAGCCGGATTTGGATACAAAAAGATTTCCCAAACTTTAAACATCCCAAGGAGCACTGTGCAAGCATCATATTGAAATGGAAGGAGTATCAGACCACTGCAAATCTACCAAGACCCGGCCGTCCCTCTAAACTTTCATCTCAAACAAGGAGAAGACTGATCAGAGATTCAGCCAAGAGGCCCATGATCACTCTGGATGAACTGCAGAGATCTACAGCTGAGGTGGGAGAGTCTGTCCATGGGAGAACAATCAGTCATACACTGCACAAATCCGGCCTTTATGGAAGAGCAGCAAGAAGAAGCCATTTCTCAAAGATATCCATAAAAAGTCTTGTTTAAAGTTCACCACAAGCCACCTGGGAGACACCAAACATGTGGAAGAAGGTTCTCTGGTCAGATGAAACCAAAATCCAACTTTTTGGCCACAATGCAAAACGATATGTTTGGCGTAAAAGCAACACAGCTCATCCCCCTGAACACATCATCCCCACTGTCACACATGGTGGGGGCAGCATCATGGTTTGGGCCTACTTTTCTTCAGAAGAATGGGCAAGAATTTCAGTCTCTCGATGTGCAAAACTGATAGAGACATACCCCAAGCGACTTGCAGCTGTAATCGCAGCAAAAGGTGTCGCTACAAAGTATTAACTTAAGGGGGCCAAATAATATTGCACGCCCCACTTTTCAGTTTTTTATTTTTTACACAAGTTTAAAATATCCAATAAATTTCGTTCCACTTCACAATTGTGTCCCACTTGTTGATTCTACACAAAAAAAATTAAATGTTATATCTTTATGTTTGAAGCCTGAAATGTGACAAAAGGTTGAAAAGTTCAAGGGGGTCGAATACTTTCACAAGGCACTGTATCTAACAATGTGAATATGTGGATCTACAGCCACTTACTTCCCACAGAGCTATGGACACCAAGGGCCATATGTATGAACCTGTTTAGGTCTAAAACTCACTTTTTTGCCCATTATGTTAAATCATAATCTGCTTCAATAGCCTCAGCGAGTGCACGGTGTTCTGTGCAATATGTGTTCTTCCGTTGGTGTCACAGCAGAAAACTTATAGCAGTAAAAACTTACAATTCCTAATTCTCCACCATCATATTAGCTAACTCACTTAAATTGGTTTTCTACCACCTATAAAAATCATAGCATAGACTCTAGGGGCCCCAGTAAAATTTAAAAAAAAAACGTATACTCCTCTTCCTCCGGTCCCTGGTTCCAGAGCTGCATCCCTCTGGTCTCCAGTTGACACATGCTGTCACTGTGGAATGGAGTCCATGGCACTATTTATATTTTTCTATGTCTTTATAAGGTTCCTTTTATGTTATTAGATTACATTTTATGGTTTTTGACTATTAAGTGCTGTAGCAGTCATGTTTATTTAATACTATGTATTCCGTTACTGTGGTATATGCATGTTTCCATATACACCTAGTGGCTGGCACTGTATTTTATTCTATGTACAGTATATAGTATAAGGAGCACTAGTACTTGTGATTAGTATTCTCCAAAATATAAGAAAGCATTTCAAAAAAGTCGTGACAGATGGTATCCATGAGGGGAAAGATCACTCCTTAGGTAGAGCACCATATAGGCGTGTGGAGATTCGAAATTGACTTTTGCACTCCACGAAGCATCTGCATATCACAAGGCATTATGGGAAAGGAGCTGAGAAGCTCAAGCGCCCTCTATTGGATGGAACAAATCCTCAATTTGCTTTTGACCCATTGGGTTTTTGGAAAGCAAAAAGGATATTGACCAAGCCAGCATCACTCATCTGTAGACAGCCGTTTTGGGTTGTTTGCCCCTCATCAGTACGGATCAGAGCAATGCTGGCTTGGCTGAGTGGGAGGCAATGAGTGGCTCAGAAAGGGAAGATCTCTCCTTAGGGAGAGTGCCGTATAGGCGTGTGGAGATTTGAAATTGCCTTTTGCACAAGGCTTCTCAGCTCCTTTCCCATAATGCCTTGTGATATAGAAGGTATCCATGTCTTAGATCATTCATATATTCATATATACACAGTTGCACATGTACTAGGCTGTGTTCACACTATCATTATGACTTCCATGTATAACGGCTATGACAGCTACTAGCATGTTGACTCCATTGTCAAATGGATACAGCTAAAGCCTGATGGCCCTAATTGACCCAGAATGATGCAGACTATACTATCCTTACTTTTAAAAATACGGGATACCCTGAGAGACAAAGACATATTGGTAACCACTATTCCACCTCCCGTGCTTACATAGCCTCCATTACTTCTAGCTGTTGTAGATGTTCACCACCTCAAGGCAATGTTAGACTGTTCTTTGTATTAACCACACCTGATTTTTCTTATTATAGTTGCAAGAACAAGACAAACTTCATTCCATATCCTGAATTAAATATTTATGGAAATACACAGGTGGGAAGCAAAATGAAATCAACGAGTCTTCTCGAAGGGAATATATACTGCTGTGCAGTTAATGCTCTTGGAAAAGAATGCAGCCAGCTTTATACCATTGGTAATATACCACAATGTGTGCTTCATGTCTTTAGTTATGTAATGTGGTAAT
Organism: Phyllomedusa bahiana; assembly: GCA_025379985.1. Taxonomy (NCBI): domain Eukaryota; kingdom Metazoa; phylum Chordata; class Amphibia; order Anura; family Hylidae; genus Phyllomedusa; species Phyllomedusa bahiana. The sequence continues at coordinate 21,427 of JAODAL010035989.1, forward strand.
TTCCTATCTTTTTATAGTAGATTACAATTTCACCTCCTAAGGAACCCGTTCAACTACCCAAAAAAAAAGAATTCTTGTTTCTACTTTGGAGCCCCTCTGGCCCAGTCACATGTATTGGGCAATCTGGGTCCCTTTTGCTTGGTACAAAAAATGATGCCAGATCTTATTCTATGCTTTCATATGGAAGCAGTTTTAACATGAATTGTGGAATTGGTTGTCTCTCTGCGCTGACATATTTTTTTTTAAGTGTGACTGAAAGCGTAGCAGATTACGCTTTCCTGTAGACTGGCTGACAGCAAAAACCATATACTGCATGTCAAACCTTTTTTTTTTTTTTATTATTATTTCCAGTGGCTTACTTTGGCATATGTTGGAGACATGCATCAGGAAATACTCCTGATGTATACGTACAACGCACAGAATTTAATTTAGGACGACATTTATGATTATTTACGTCCGCAAATACATCCGGGTTTTCCATTGGTATCAATTCTATGCTAATTGTTCATCATTTTAGGCTGATTTGGTGATGTATTTGCGGACGTAAATATGTCCGTAAATACGACCCAAACTAAGCTCTAGAAACATAGAAATCCTGCTTGGAGGACCACAGGTCCCAGCAAGATCTGTGCTGTGCTGGCTCCTGCTGTATATACTAAATAGAATAAAAGGTGAAAGAAGCAAAAATACATCTTAAATTTTTGGTATTAAAAAGGACAAAAATGAACATCAGCACAACATCAGCATTGGCTTATTTAATGTAAAATTAGTTTAATTTTCTCCGTATTGTTAACACCTCTTATAGCTGATATTTCTTTCTTTTAAGATCTTATATATATTTCCTATAATTTTAAATTATCAACTTTTTCTATACATTGAATTTGTTTTTATACAACTTTGATATTTATCTTTATTAATTAAATAATTTTATAGCCAACTCATTTTATTCTTGTACTGTTGTAACTGTAGACCTAGAGCACATTTTGCCCCATAACAATAAGTTCTAGCTTACCTGCGCCTGCTGCGACTCAGGTAGGTCTGCCTGTCGGAGCTGTAATGCGCCTCACTTTGCCGACCGGCAGTCATCCATGCGTCGGAGTATTTGAATTTGGTGCGTCCCGCCCCAGAATGCCTACTGCACGCCCCTTCATGTTAGGCGCATTACAAAGTGGCGAAGCTTGTGCCTAACATCGCTTTTGAGCGTCCGACAGTGGAGTCGGCACGGTGAGGCGCATTTTACGCCTGATCACAGGCGAAAACCACGATCGTACATGTCGCCCTAATTGCTCAATTATCTTGTCACACCAATGCAGGAAAAACTATGCATGAAATGAGTACTGTGCAGATTTATCAACACTGTCTAAAGATTGGACAGTGTAAGTTTAGATTAGTCTGTCTTACAGTGTCCCACATTTATTGTAGTGTTGCTAAATCCAGTGCAGGTTTAGACTGTCGAGACTAACTTTACTGTACATCTTCTATTAATTGCTTTATGTCACTAATTGCGTCAAAATTTTGGCCCATTTTTTGGTGCAGGGCATGGTATGCTAAGCCACACCCCCTTTCACTAAAGGCATATCCCTTTTACTGAAAACATGCCCCTTTAGTATAAGATCCATAACAAATGTGGTGTAAAGCATGTATGTCATTATTTTTAGTGTAAATTTCACTAGAGTTCTGGCACAATATGATTAATAAATGTGCCCAACTATCCTGAAAATAAGTTTTTGTTAGTTATAAGGACATGTACCTTGCTGGATGTGACCAAAAGATCACTCTTGGGTGAGCAGAACCCTATACATGTGGTGTATACCTCAGGAACTTCTCCCAGCTTATACATCAAGTGAAGAGGTATAACATCAAGAAACCAACCATAAAGAAAAGGAAGTAAAAAATGAAAGTGTTTACTGAGAAGGAAGAAAACACCATGTTCACTTAGCAAAACAGAAACATACATCAGATAATCTTATAAGATGTAATAGTATGGCTGGACATTTAGCAGGATGGCCTACGAAGGTAGTATTGCACATTTGGATATGCGGCACCCCTTAGAAAATGGAGCAAAAAACATGACTTAACTGAAGTTTAGCTGCTCATATCATCTGGGGGTGATATCACCTTTACACTAAAAATCTTTTGAATCTCTTCTTGTAGAACTTTTCTGTTCCAGTATTTCCTTCTTCTTGATAGCTTTGATACCTTCAAATTTGATACAGGTCAAATCACCATCATGGTCTGCATTGAAATGTATGGACACTGGTTAACTTTATATATGATGTCACCTTCAAGTTTGCTAATTGTTCTGTGAAGTTCACATTTAGGTTTACCTACATGCTCTGTAACAAGTGCACAGCCATAAGTCCACAGTACACGTCTCCCCACCTGTGCAAGAGGATCCTCTCTCATCTTTCCTTACTAGCTAAACCTCTTCTGGATAGCTTCCATCGTTTAGGCCTTCTGAGTGCTTATACAGTGCCTTGCGAAAGTATTCGGCCCCCTTGAACTTTTCATCCTTTTGCCACATTTCAGGCTTCAAACATAAAGATATAAAATTTAAATTTTTTTGTGAAGAATCAATGGGAAGAATTGATGGGAAGATGGATGGATCTAAATACCGGACCATTCTGGAAGAAAACCTGTTGGAGTTAGCAAAAGACCTGAGACTGGGACGGAGATTTATCTTCCAACAAGACAATAATCCCAAACATAAAGCAAAATCTACAATGGAAGGTTCACAAATAAACGTATCCAGGTGTTAGAATGGCCAAGTCACAGTCCAGACCTGAATCCAATCGAGAATCTGTAGAAAGAGCTGAAAACTGCTGTTCACAAACGCTCTCCATCCAACCTCACTGAGCTCCAGCTGTTCACAGAACGCTCTCCATACAACCTCACTGAGCTCCAGCTGTTCACAAACGCTCTCCATCCAACCACAATGAGCACCAGCAGATCACAAACACTCTCCATCCAACCTCACTGAGCTCCAGCTGCTCACAAACGCTCTCCATCCAACCTCACTGAGCTCCTGTTCACAAACGCTCTCCATCCAACCACACTGAGCTCCAGCTGTTCATAAACGCTCTCCATCCAACCTCACTGAGCTCCAGCTGTTCACAAACGCTCTCCATCCAACCTCACTGAGCTCCAGCTGTTCACAAACGCTCTCCATCCAACCTCACTGAGCTCAAACTGTGCGCCAAGGAAGAATGGGCAAGAATTTCAGTCTCTTGATGTGCAAAACTGAAAGAGACAAACCCCAAGCGACTTGCAGCTGTAATCGCAGCAAAAGGTGGCGCTACAAAGTATTAACTTAAGGGGGCCGAATAATATTGCACGCCCCACTTTTCAGTTTTCTATTTTTTTTTACAAAAGTTTAAAATATTCAATAAATTTCGTTCCACTTCACAATTGTGTCCCACTTGTTGTTGATTCTTCACAAAAAAATTAAAATTTTATATCTTTATGTTTGAAGCTTGAAATGTGGCAAAAGGTTGAAAAGTTCAAGGGGGCCGAATACTTTCGCAAGGCACTGTAAGCCTCTGCCAGCCATGGATAGTAAGAGCCTCCCATCAACTCTGTTCCACACACATGTCTAGTGACAGGCATTTGTGTTCCCCACCTTGAGTCTCCACCTAGTCATTGATGGTTAGACTTCTTTGTCTCTCTCTGACTTTCTACACAGTTGCTGATGCTAAAAAGAATTTTCTCTTCTTTTGGATCTGTGAGTCATTTAGGGCCAAGATGACATGGAGCAGTCTGTGTCTGTATCACAACTGGAATAGGCCCAGAGTCTTCTTCACTTATGCTGCTGAACTTCAAACACGTACTTTCTATTATCAGGCTTACTAACTAGCAGACAGACTGCCTACCGATCCATGGTAGCTTATCAAGTCATGAAAAGGTTGATGTTATAGGTCACAAACACTACCATGTACTCTACTTAAGCACGATGTATAGGTGTGAGAACCCTTGATATAATGAAATGAAGTTCTGGGTATACCAATACAATTTAAACCAAAACAACTACAGGTATAACACCTAGAATAAAGATACATAAAACATAACTTTTAATAAAAATAAATAAGAATTGAGAAAGAAAACGAAAAGACACCCCAAATTCCCCAAACAAAGACCGTCTGCCTAAAAAAGGGGGGAAAATCGCCCAATAAGGGGCCCCCACAGGAAACCCTAAACTAACCCTGTCCCTAGCTACATTAAATGAAAAAAAAAAAAAAAAAAAAACACAAACCACAAATGAGTGACAAACAAAAAAAGTGCTGTGATAAAAACAATACAACAACAATATACTTTTGATTTTTCAATAATACTTGAATTGATGATGCTATAGGAAATGATCAATACGAAAAAAATTTTCTTTTTTTTCCCCAAGCGTTTCCCCCTGAACGGGGTTAAATGGGGAAAAAAAATTGCGTTATAACAACAATACGGACATTTAAGGGAAAAAATCAAAAGATTATGCAATAAATATAACTCACGTCCCTTAATGAGGAAAACAGGCTGGTAAATAGAGGACGGGGGCCAGGATAAGCAGTCAGTCCCCGCTACTATTACTGAGACAGGTCCAAGCAGTTACTTTATTCTAGGTGTTATACCTGTAGTTGTTTTGATGTTATAGGTCACATGGTATCAGCCCTTAAAAAACCCCGTACATAACAAAAATTTTCTCCCAAAGAGTTTTTACAAAGAGAATGAGAATCCCGGTGACCCAATGGAGCAGAGGGACCCCCTTTGATCATGCCTCGATCACATGGGTTAAACTGTGGGGATCAGAGGCTTCCTCTAGTCCCTGTGGTTGAGGAATAGAGTGGTAGACTACAGCGCTGTACCCAGCACAGATGTCTTTTTGTGTCGCTGCTGACAGAGTGTTTCCCCTTTTTTCAGAAAATTTTCGCTGGGGGGGTCTGTGTGGGTCTTATAATTAATTGTGCCGCAGCCCTGCCCGTGGGACCCAGGTTTGCAAAAGTTTTTTCCAGAAATTTTTTGTGTGCAGAAACATACGTTATACTTGGGGTACATTATTTTAACCTAATGGAAAGGAAGGGGGGCTTCCATTTTTGGGGGGGCTGTCCCCGCCCACTCCACAGGGTGTATAAGAAGGGGAGCTTTTTAGGTTGGGTGTTTTTTATTTTTTCTTCGAAAATGGAGGGCGGGGACCCATGAGAGGCCTGATTGGGTCGATTGAAGGTAAAGATAGGAAAGGGGTGCCGATTTGAGACCACGTTGAAGTCGGGGGACTTTTAAAAATGTTCTGATCATGATATGTGAACCGAGAGTCTCAAAGTTTTTTCGCTGCTGACAGAGAACACGATTTGCCCACTGTCAGAAGCTAGTGGCCGATCACTAAGGGGTTAAGTAGATCATCTGTTTTTATGCTTTTCCCTTGGTTTGGACTGTCGCTTGTCAGGAATGTTTTTATGTACATACAATCTGTACTGTTTTTGGTCAAAGAGCCCTTTATGGAGATATTGTATAAAGTATCTATAGTTTTCATGGTAGTGTTTAATGATCTAGTATTGTAGGAAATAATGGGCCACATGTATGAAAACCATCTAGGTCTAATATTCACTTTGTTTCCCATATCAACCAATCAGAGCATATAGTGCTCTGGAAAAATGAGAGGGGCTCTCTGATTGGTTGCTATGGGCAAGTGAATTTTAGACCTAGACCGTTTTCATACATGTGACCCAATGAGTCTACACACTAAACCTCAATTAACCTGTTTTTTTTCTTTTTTTTTAAGATATGATGTCTAACACATCTGACGGCGAAATACTCCTCAAGTCTGGAGAGCCATTTGTAATACGGTGTGTGGCGTGGTATAAAACCTATAGATATAAAATTAAATGGGATGTTGAAAGTGAAAAACAGGTAAAACATTTAAATAACATTTTATCTTGGTTGCCTCTCTTTTCATAGTTGTGTTTGTTTTAGTCTTAGTTCTGTTTTAGTTTAAATGGAAAAGAAGTATTAGGGTGCGTTCCCACGGCAAGTGCAACCGGTATTTGCACTGTTTTGAGGCCGTCCCCATGGCCGAGGGGGGGGGGCGGCTTTTCTCTGCGATGAGCGGAGAAAAGCCCACCCCTTTCACAATGAGATGCACAGATTCCGTCCGGAAACCGGACGGAAGATGGTGCTTACACAATGTTTTGCGGCCGGACCGTAGGCGGCAAAACCGCCGGATGGAAAACCCGTGCAGTGGGGACTGCTGCACGGGTTTTCCATAGAGCCCCATTCTGTTCATTTTCGGCCGGTTTTTCATGCGGTCTGAAAAACCGCAAACCGGCTGAAAAAACGTCCGAAAACCTCTGCCGTGGCGACATGCCCTTAATCTGATTTCAACATGCCCGATTCTTTGTTCCCAGAAGAGAATCTGGTGGAACCCAAACACCTGTTCAGTTTGTGATTACATGTTTTATACAGTAGTAAAAAAAAACTGCTTACAACAACAATAAAAACAAATGGCCACAGGAAAGGGTGTTCCTGCAGCTGTTAAATACTACCCGAGGCTGTTCCTGATAAGTCTGTTTAAGGGTACGTCACAAGGTGTGGTTTATCACTTGCAGTACTGCACTACAATTAAACTGCATTTATTACCAGCAAGCTTCTTTCAGTTGTCTAAATTGTCCAGAAAGGTGTTTCAATTGAGTAATCAATTACTGTGTTTCAAGTTTTGTGGGTTACAATCACACTAATTGATTCGTAACTTTCCAAACAGTTTAGATAAGTGAAAGCAGCTTGCTGGTAATAAAGGCAGTTTAATTGGAGCGCAATTAACACTGCATCAAAACTGTGCTGTGTGAAAGCACCCTTTCAGTTATCTAAATAGTTTAGAAAGGTATTACAAGTGAGAAATCAATTATTGTGTGTGAAGTCTTGTGGATTATAAACACAGTAATTGATTACTTACTTGTAACACCTTTCCAAACAATTTCGATAACTAAAAGAAGCTTTCTGGTAATAAAGGCAATTTAATTGCAGTGCAGTACTGCAAAAAAACGTTAAAAAATGCAACCAAAACTGTGAAAGCCCCCTAACACCTTGTCGACAACCCGTAGAGTTTCTAAGTTCAGACGGTGGCAGCTTATCTCTGCACCGACGATCGGGAATGTACATGTGGATATCGAGTGGAGAGCCGGAGCTCCACTGATAATGCAAGGATGAATTATTACCTTCCCTGTCATCTCAATAGTTGCATAAACAACACTCAATGAGCACTGTTTATGCATACTAGAAAGAACCCTTACAGCTTCCCAGCACTGGCGGTCACGCTGGAGCTCAGTATTTTCAGATGCTGCTGTGTCTTAACAGACTCAGATCAGCACTGCAGTTAGCAGAGGGGACTGTTTTCCCCTGTTTTTACCCTGTAATTGGGGCTAATATATCAACGCCGGTTACAGGTGAAATGAGAAAAAAAGCTCCCCCACCCCACGAGGTAACATAATAGTAAGAAAACACAAACAAAAAAATAATAATTAAAAAAAAAAAATTAACTGCCAAAATCGCAACTTTTAGCTCTGCCCTCAATGACATTTTATAATATCTATGACCGAAGAGTGACACAATCCAAAACTTATTTTATCGCCACTTTTGTTGTTAAATGTTAAAAACAGACCTTTGAATTTTTTTTTACTATTTTCCCTAATTAGTAGAATAACCAAGCACAAAAAAGTGTTATAGCGTTCAAACCTGGTCAGAAAGGGGGGTAAACAGCCCAGTCAGAAACTGGTTAAGTAAATACTTGTGTTCCCCATGAAACATCTTCTCTTATAACTCTGTGTTGTACAATTCCTCTGTTATTCCTTCTAGAACTTTATTTCAGCAGTGTGTTACCAGTTGGAGGGGGAGTGGGATGTCCTGCACAGTTTGACATTGTTTATGTAAGCCCTGCCCCTCTGCGGTCTGGTCTGTGGGCCACCAGAAATCCTTTGACGGACCGCAAGTGTCTCACGGACTGTATGTTGTGCAGGCCTATTCTACTCCATCTATCAGTGGGAAAAGTAATAGTCTAGTGACACCATTACCTCTTATATATTGCAGCTGTCATAAAGCACACAAAACTAAATGCATCGTCTACACCAGGGGTGTCAAACTGCGGCCCTCCAGCTGTTGGGAAACTACAACTCCCATCATGCCCACTGTTATAGATTATACAAATGCATGATGGGAGTTGTAGTTTCCCAACAGCTGGAGGGCCGCAGTTTGACACCCGTGGTCTACACAAACACATAGAATGAATGGGTAGGTCTTCGATATGGCTGCCATGGGGAAGTTTTTTAAAATTTTAAATAAATAGAAACAACATATTATCTCTTACCAACATTTGATGTATGATAATGATAATGCCAGTAAGGATGTATGTAGTGGGCTCACTTGTAGTATAATGTTGTACCGTGTTAGCCATAGAAATTAGTAGAAGAGTGAAGGAATCAGGCGATACCTTTTTCAGGCTAACTGAGTATATTTGATGGTGAGCTTTCGAGAGAATTAGCTCCCTTCATCAGACAAGTTGTTAAACCTGCTAAGCTTGCTCCGTATACGCTAGGTGCTAGCTGTTAATTACAGCTGACACCTGCCACTAATAGCAGGAATTAGAGCCAGCTCCGGCCCCTGCTGTTTAACCCTTTAGATGCCACAGAATCTAAATGAATGCAATGAGATTGTGGGGTGCTGTGCGGTTGTCATGGCAGATAGAAGCCTAATGAAGGCTGCCATGTTGCTGCCATGTTGCTGCTCCTATTACTTCCTGCCTATGGCAGAACGTAATAGGAGCGCACTCTTGGTACACCCTTCTGCATTATGAATATAATGCAGAACAGTTTACAAGGGATCATGCCCCTTAGAGGTCAAGTACCCTAGGAAGACTACAAGTATAAGTGTAAAAATAAAAGTTACTCATTACTACATTAAGTTACACTTAGTTGGTATTGCTGTGTTGGTTTTGTTGGATATTTCATGTCCCCAAAAAATTGTCATAAAACATGATCAAAAAGTCGCATGTATCACAGAATGATACCAATGAAAGCTACACCAGCCTGAAAAATATAAGTCTTAAATCAGTTTCATAGATGAAAATTTATTGGTAACAGAAAATAGCGCTGCAGCCCAAATTTAAGAAATAGAGAATGTTTTTATTTTTGAAAAGTACTTAAACATAATCAACACCCTAAATATTTGGTATGATCTGAATTGCATCAGCCTGCAGAATACAGATAATGCATCATTTATACTGAAGAATGAATGCCATAAAAACAAAACATCCTCAAATTTTTTCGGTTTCCTAGTACATTCATGTTATGATCAATAGCACCATTAAAAAGTAAATATTTTCCTGCAAAAAGAACCATCATATGTCTTTATGGGTGGAAAAATAAAAAAGTTATTGCTCTTGGAAGGAGGGAAAGAAATAATAAAGAGCCATAAAATTATGACCATGTGTTGGGAAGGGGTTAAATTAACAAAATCTTGGCTTCCTATTTTAGCAAATGTGGTTTTAGGTCTTGACCTAATGAAATAAATTAGATAGTTGTATTCCAAAAGAATGGAATTTGTCACACACAAAGTCTGAAAATTTGGGGATTTGTTTGATTAACCATTTAAAATTTGGAAAGGTTTTCGCCCCTATATCATGGTTTCCCTGATAAGATAATAAACTTTCTTCTTTAAATTATTAATTCTTTTGTGGTTTCCTGTCTTCAACATGTATTGCTTCATTCATCTCCTTAATTAATATTCAAACAAATCTAATAATTCAATGTTATAATTTAATTTGTCGGAATGGTATGTCATGTTATTAATTCAGTCTTGTTTATTATTACATTGTAGATGCTGTTTTTTAACTTAAGCGCATATACTGCTATTGGTGGTATGAAGAGATTGTTGTTTGGTTCATCAATTGCCAGAAACAGCAGAAATATCACATGTAGTACAACAGTTCATCCAAACAAGTCTGCAAGCCTTAATGTAATAGGTAGGAATGCTTAACATCCATAAAATCATTGTTACAAGTAAAGTAATGGTAAGGAATGAATACACACAGTCTTGCAGGATTAATGCCCAACACTTTGACCTTTTTGCATGTGTCCGCATTGTTCTTGGCTGAACACTTGGCTCCTCTGTTGATACTTTTAGGTCGGTGCTTCTTGTTGTGGGCATAGAAGAAAAGCACAATAAAGTGTATCCTCACAGATTTTATTGCAGAGTAATAGAAGATTTACAACAACACCTGCAGGAGTGCATAAACTTCTAAAATAAAAAAGCAGATTACTTAGCTAACCAATGCCTTGCTTTTCCGTGCTGAGACCTCCCTGACCCGGTGTCAGTTTCTGTCCAGTGGGCTTCAGGAATGACGTGGCATGCTGACATGTGACCGCTCCAATTACAGGCTGCAGCATGTGTTGACACTTCATCTGGACCTACGTGAACAGTGAATGTGTCATCCTCTCTGCACACAGTGATGTCAGGGCTGTGTCTTATGACACTTTACCCTGGATCACTACTATCTTAAGAGCAGTAGGCAGACTTTTCTCTGACTGCTGTTGGATAATCTCAGGGATCCTAATGCACATTCAGCCAATAAAACAATGCAGGTCTGCTGACCATTTCCTCTTATCAGAAGAGGTAAAGACAGTAGACAGTAATGAAGGCAGCTAGAGTCTAGCAGCTAGCAGTGATGAGTCACTATGTACACATAGTTACCATTGTATGGTTATAACACCCTCCCCCTCCAGCTCTGAATGATAGAGTCACTGTATGCAGCCAGATCTTTCTCTGCTCAGGTCACACCCAATACACGGGAGTGTTTCTGAGCTGAGCCTGGCTTCAAAGCACACACACTAAGTGATGACAAAACATCCATAGACTCAGAAGCAAAGCCATGCGATCAATGGATGTCACATGGTATGCAGGAAGTAGGGGAGTAAAGGTCTCTCTGCCTGATTTTGCAAAGCAAAACAGGTAAAAAATGTTTAATGATTATCAATTGAAAAGTTCAATGTAATTAAGTTGTGAGCTCTATGACAAATAAAAATATTGACCTGGAAAACCCCTTTAAGACAGGGAAACCACTTTAATAGTGTACACGTCTTTCTATTATCAAAAGACATTTCATTGTAAAGAATTTTACTGTTCAGCTTTATATAAATCCAAGTAATTACCTTTTCTTTTAGTTTCAAATGAGTCTAGTGCATTCCCCACCTGATCTTATTCTAGATGTCAGATCATTATACCATAAATGAATGAGATAGGAAAATTCCTATAAATATGAATAACACATTAGTTATCTTATAATAGTATTAATGCTCCACTAAATCCTATTTAGTAGTGTTTTATGGACTATGTAGAATGGTTAATTAATGAGACTACAATAATTTTCTCTTTGCAGCAAGGTTTTCAGATCCTTGGAGATTGCATAATCTAGTGATCAAGGATTTCACACATGTTTTGGTAGTGCAGTATTATATTAAACAGGTATTAGCACCTATCAAGAAAAAAAGGAAAATAGAGATTCCCATTAATGGTGGAATAAGTTTCATATATTTGAGATGTAGATAGCATTTTATAAAGTAAAATATAACAACCAGGGTAATGAGCAACAAAATAGAAAGAGAGTTCTTATCCAAAATTTGTGAAAATAAAAAGGGGAAACTAATTAAAATTATGATCCCAACAGTGTATTTATCAGGTTTATTGATTATAGCAATAGCAAGTATATCCAATTGGAAACTGTGTTGACACCCATCAATAGTATCAAATTGTATAACGTATTTAAAAGGGTTCTCTGGGAACATCTTTTTATTTGTTATAGGGCTCAAAACTGTATTGTATTAAACTTTGTAAATCATACTCATTAAAAATTATTTACCTGTCCTACTGTGCAGAACCAGGCAAAAAAAAAACTGTTCTGCCCTTCTCATATCTCCTGGAAACCATGTGCTTCATTAAACATTATATCATACTCAGTGGGTGTGCTTTGAAGCCAGACTCAGCTCAGGAGCACTCCCCTGTAGTGGGAGTGACCTGAGCAGAGATGGATCTGGCTGCATTCACTCTTTCTAGCCTGTAGTTTGAAAATGAATAGAAGTAATTACATTAGAGTAATTACAGGGGAGGAGGAGCTGTTTGTTTATCTTTGAGTTTTGCTGGCAGGACTTACTAACAATAATGGGAGCAAAGGACAGCAGTTCGGAGCTGAGGGGGTGCTGCTGTCATGACAATGATGACTGCAGCTCTGTACAGTTTACATAGTGATTCATCCTAGTTATCATTATTATCATGATTGCAAGTACAGAGCTGGGGGGATTACACAGTAATGTCAGCACATAAACCCTAGAAGTGATAACTGTGGAGGGAAGTCTTGGCTTGCAATGCAGTCTGGGAGTTGTGGAAAGAAATGCTGAAGAACTACTGACACTCCCACAAGCAGGAAGTCTCACTGCAAAAAGTGGATCTTATGATAGATTAATTAGAAGGCGAAAGAAATACATGAACGCATTAGCAATGTAAAATTCCATAAACTCCTAGTATAGAAAGAAAAAAAGAAAAAAGAGAGACAGGCGCACAAATAGTGAAGTTGGTTTAGGATATTGATTCCACAGATAGCATATATTCTTTTTACCTCATTCAGTTGTGCAGCAGAAGAGGCACAACACTCTGTATAGCATGTCCTGGAATCACGTCCCCAGGAAGGAGGAGGTTCTTTTCCTTACACGGCTGCCACAAAATCCTTCAATACCCGAACTCCATTAGGGTCGGGTTCAAATAAAGACAGAAGATTAAAAATAGGATTTGTCGGTGCCAAGCGTTTTAGAAAAACTCCAGCAAGTAAATGGAAAAAAAAGGACTTTATTAGAGAAGCTCGGAGGTCCGATGCTTCTTACTAAAATATATATAGCATATATCACTAAAACCCGACGTTTTTTTTCGCGCCTGAACCAACGCTTCCTCAGGGGTATCACACCAACTAAATGCACCATCTTTAAATACGACTCCAATTAACAATACCACTTTGTGATTGGTTAAAAAATTCCATTCATTCTTACTAGTAAAATTCAACATAATTAGATGTTTCTTAAATAAAAGAAAATTAAAAATACAATACAATGCCTATAAAAAAAGAGTACAATGTAATACATAATAACAATATATCTTATGGATATAAATTCAATTCAATATATATCCTTAATGTTTTTATATATTCTATAATTATAGAAATAAATATATTGCAACATCCCATGAAAAAGTAATCACAATGTCTATTTCACATGTAATGTAATCAACATTGTCTGCACTAATATACCTATGTTCCTAGATTATGATAGTCTCTGTTATTTCATTCAGTCCTTCTGGATGTATCGTCTTCATACGATACATCCAGAAGACTTCCTTCCGCTGCAATGCCTGAAACCTATTGGGGCAGCTTTCTGGAATCTGATCTATTGGTGTTATAGAGATAACTGAAAAATCTCCATCATGAAAAGTCTTTAAATGACGAGATACACTTTGTCTTATATCTCCTTTTTGGTACTCGCTCTATGCCCATTTAATCTAATATGCAGAGGGCATTTTGTGCGACCAATATATTGTTCACCATATATACACTGAATTAAATAAATTAAGTATTTACTAGTACAGTCTAGAGATTTTGAAATCTTAAATTTCTCTTTTGTGGTGTTCGAGCAAAAATCCTCAGTTTCCAAAATACTCAGACAACATAGACACCCTAGGTGTCTGCAGGGAGAGCTTCCTTTCATTTTACTGATCTGTGTATTATCATCTATATATTGCATTCTCAACTTACTTGGGGCAATTAGACTTTTTAAATTGGGAGCTCTTCTAATATAGGGCCCAAATAAGGTAGTAAACCTGTAATTTTAGTATGAGCCGTATTAAAACGGGTGACAAGCGTACATTTAGAAAAAAACTTTATTATCTATATTCTTTGATTTTGGAACTAGACAATGTTGTTGTGTTAATTTCTCTGTTTTTGTTAGTGCATCATCCAATAATTTCTTTGGATAATTTTTCTCTAAAAACCTGTTTTTTAAAATTTTTGATTGTTCTTTATATCTGAGGTCCTCTGTACAGTTTTTTCTGATTCTCCTCATTTGGCTATAGGGGATGCCGGTAAGCCATGGCTTGTAGTGTGCGCTGTTAAAATCAATAAAACTATTAATGTCTACTGACTTAAAAAATGTTTCCGTAATTTTATTATGAAAGATTAAGAGAGATTTGAGGAACCCCAGAGATTTTTAAAAAAATCAATAACAGGGGCCTAAAGGGGGAAAAGCAAAATAAGAGAATAAAAAATTTTCAAGAAAAAAAAAAAGTTTTCTAAGGGACAAATTTGAGAGAGCAAAAACTTTGGGGGGATACAGTAACCAATATTTTTTCCCTAAATCTGAATTATTAAGAAGAAAAGGACAACAAAAAAAGAACATCAAAAGGGAAAAACCCGTTTTTAGAACCGAAAAAACCCTTTTTCATCAATTCAAAATTTAAAAAAGGGGTAAACCAATAACAAAATACCCATTTAAAATTATAACAATACCCAAAGTGAAAATAAACCTTGTAAACAACAGGAGAATATAACCCCCAAAAGTCATTTGGGGGTCACCGTAAAGGGGAAAATGTGTTACTCAATCGGGGAAAAATATTTAAAGGCCCCCAAATTTAATGCGACCAATACAACTGCCTTAAATAGGGGAGAAAGAAAAATCAGTAGATTATGAAAAATTGGGGGGGGAAAACCCAAAAAAAGCCCAATTAAAATTTTGGGAAAGGGCAACTTTTCCCACCCATTTCCCCCAAAACAATACCCCATTATAAACTGATTTAAAAATTAATGGGCGTTAGACAAAAAGTAAATTGAAAAAAATGGGGTAAAATTTTTTGCCTTAAATGTATAAACACTAAAGAAAAAAAAAATGGGGGTGAAAAAAACAAAGGGGGCAACCCAAAATTTATTTAGATTTCAAACCCAGCACGAAAACAATTTACTTTTCAAAAAGGGAAATTTAATTGTAAATTTAACATTACCTGATAATATTTTTGGAGAAAACTAGGGTCTCCTTTAAATTGGGTCTTAAATTTTATGACTCTATAAAGTCCCCCGAAGGAAATTAAAAAAAAAAGCCCCAATTTTTTTTAGAGAAAAATTTGATAAAATGAAAAAAGGGAAAACATAGAAATAAAAAGACGGGAATCTCTTCCTTTAAAAAAATGGGTTTACCACAATCCTCACAACCTTCCCCATATCAAAATGGGGGAAGATAATGAAAAGTTTATTCTAAATGGTTCCGTTAATCCCTTTTTTTGGGGGGAAAACCCAAAAACCCCCCCCTTTTCAAAACGAATCAAAACCCCCGAACACAACGAATCCAAAAAAAAGAAAAATTCCATAGGGGGAAAAAGGGGAGGGCCAGCAGGAAAAAAAGGTGCAAAATCAAAACCTAAAACGGATCAAAAATGATATAAGAAATCCCCCAAAAAGATAGTGGTTTTTAAAACAAATGCACTATCTTTGGGAATCATGAATTTTTAAAATTTAAACTGATTACATTTTTTTTACAAGCTGAAAAAACCTTTTTTCAAAAAGGGGGTGTTTTTTTGGGCCCACTAACGATAAAAAATTAAACAAAAATTTTTTTAACCTTTTCAGATTTAAAAAACCCCCAACCCGACAAAGGAAACTTACATAATTAAATTTTTTGCAATTTAACCCGGGCTTTTTAAAAAAAGGAAATTTAAAAATCAGAAAAAGAGAAATTGGAAAGGCGACACAGTCTAGGTTTTTAAAACCCAAAAAAAAAGTTTTTCCCCCCCTTTACACCAAAAAGGGGCCCTCTATTAAAGCTTTCCCTGATTTTGATGACAGAAGAAATTTTGGGTTATTTCAATCTCTTTTGTGTAACAAAATATAACTAAAGAGGGAAAAAATTCAATCAAATCCTTACAAAAAAATAGGAAGAAAGTAATAAAAGTCCTGCTGATAAGGGGGAGGGTTTGTAATTCCGAAATTTATTATGATTACATAACGAATCCCTCAGAAACCCATCGGGTTTTTAAAAACCCCAAATAACCTTTCAAGAGAAATTTTCCGGGCACTGGGCGAAAAACTGTAAGGGTCTTTTTGACTTATCTTTAAAAAGGGGGATTATTGGGTAAAAATACTAAAAATTTATTTTTATAAAAAGAACCCAAGCAAGCCCATTTTTTTTTTATTATCTTTCCCAAAATTTGCACAAAGATAAATATAAAAATTTCCCCGGGAAAAAACCCTTTTTTAGGGAGGTATTAACCTTTTTTTTAAAATATTTAAATTTATCACAATTTTAAAAAACAATGGCTACAACCCTATGTTTTTAGGAAAAAAAAGGTTTTTTTTAAAAACCAGGGGGTTTTAAATTTAAAAATTTTATCAGATTTTAAAAACAAGAATCCACCCAAAATTTTTTTAAAACCCCAGACGTTAGCTTCCCCCCACACAATATTTCAACCAATGGGAATAATGCTTTTACTTTTTTGTATTTGATTTAACTTTATCAAAACCTTTAAAGTTTTTTTTTAACTTACAGCAAAAATTTCCTTTTTAGAAAAAATTTTTTCAAAAATGAGGAACCCCTGTATGGCAGCAAAATGGTACGGCTAGGGGCGAAAATGGCCCGTTCCAACCTTTTCATGAGTCGTTTGAAGAAGAACATATTTATCGCCCATTTTTTAAAAAAATTTTAGTCTAAAAAAGGTATATAGAGACCTTTTTTAAAGAAGGGCCTAAAGACGAAAATTCAAAAAATTTGTTGATCACTAAAAAAAAAAAAGGGGGTTTATCATTTTTAAAGCACATAGAAACCCCCTTTTCTTCATTTTTTAGTTTTTATAATTACAAAAGGGCCCGGGAAAATTTTTATTACGGAAAAAAATTTTAAGTCAGTGACATTAATAGTTTTATTGTTTTTTAACGCGCCCCTTAAAAAGCCAGGGGCTTACCGGCACCCCCTATCCCAAATGAGGAAATCAAAAAAACTTACGGGGAAAAACCTAGATATAAAAAACAATAAAAAAATTTTAAAAAAAAATTTTTTAGAGAAAAACTACCAAAAAATTTTGGATGATGCCTAAAAAAAACAGAAAATTAACAAACAACATTGTTTGGTTCCTAAACCCAAGAATTAAAAATAAAGTTTTTTCTAAATGTACCTTGTCCCCCGTTTTAATACGGCTATAAAAAAATTACAGGTTTACTACTTTATTTGGGCCCTATAACCCCAGAGAGACCAAGTGTCATTTTTAAAGAGCTCCCAATTTAAAAAAATCTAATTGCCCCAAGAAGTTGAGAGCAAATTTAGGGAAAAATACACAGTTTTTTTTTCGAAACCCCAAAAAGGGAAAACAAGATTTCAAAATCTCTAGACTGTACGTCAATACTAATTTATTTAATTTAGTTTATGTGGGAACATATACGGTCGCCTAAAATGCCCTCTGCACATTTTATTAAATGGGGGATAGACGGGACCCAAAAGGGGGATAAAAAACAAAGGGTTACTCGTCATTTAACCCCTTAAGACCTTAGACTACCCTACGTCAGGTCGTTTGGGGGGTTTAAACCCCCTGGCATGGAACTCCTAGGATCGCGCAACCTAAAGCAGGTTTGCGCGATCGGGCGGGGTGTCACCCTGTTTTTACAGCGACACCCCACCACCCCCCCCCGGACCCCGGATCGCCCCGGGGGGGGGGGGGGCGGAAAACCCCCTTAATTAGCGACGTCGGGTCGCAATAACTAAGGGAGAGCAGGGGGAGATCGCTCCTCCTGCGTCTCTGTCGCTCCTGCCCTCTGACAGACAGAAACGGAAAGGGGCAAGAATCCTTGGGTTTGTCGTGACGTCACGATGCCCCGGCCGTGCCCTGTGGGCATGCCCCGGGGCATCGTACTGAAGTTGTCAAGGGAAACCCCCAGTAAGCAACAAGTATGCACGTTTCCTATTGAGGGAGAGTTAAAGATCTCTCATTCAAACCCCCTATGGGGAAAAAAAAAAAAAAAATGTAAAAAAAGTAAAAAAAAAGTAAAAAAACAAGAAAAAACACAAAACGAAAAATAAAAAAAAAATACGTACATCGCCCTTTTCCCCTTTTTACAAACGCCAATCCCCCCCAAAAAAGATCAAAAATAAATAAAGTACCCATTTTTGGTATCGCCCGTGCGTAACGACCCCCCCTATAAAATTGTCATGTTAATTAACCCTAGGGTAAAACGCCGTAAAAAAACAAAAAAAAAAACAATCACAGAATTAAGATTATTGTTCATCCCCAGCAAATAAAATGGATAAAAGCGTTTCAAAAACTCCTAGAAACCCCAAAGTTGAAATCAATTAAAACGTCATTTTCATCTGAAAAAAAAAAAGTCCTTTATACCTCTGTATACGGAAAAAAAAAAAAATGTATAGCTCTCAGAAGAAGTGATGTAAAATATTGTTTTACACACAAAAAAACATTTTTCCTTTTTTTTTTTTAAATGCTTCAACATAAAAAAAACTATATAAATAGGGTATTCCCATAATCGTAGCGCCCCAAAAGATAAGTAATTTATCACTAAACTGCCCCGTGAGCCCTGTTAAAAATAAAAATAAAAAACACTACAGGTTGATTATTTTCTTCCCCCCGGGCCCCAAAAAATTTGTTTTTAAAGGCGATCAAAAAGCCTTGCCCCCCCCAAAAAGATCTAATAAAAACGCAACTATCTCGCAAAAAAACAGTCCTACCAGCTTAACCCAACAGAAAAATTTAAAAGTTATGGCTCTCAGACTAGGGCGATGCAAAAACGTATTTTCCTGGTTGAAAAAAAAGTTTTTATTGTATAAAAAGCAGTAAAACAAAAAAAAAATATACAAATTGGGTATCGGTAAAAACGAAAACCTGCGGTAAATTTACCATGTCTATTCCCGTACAGTCCCGCTATAAAAAAAAAAAAAAAAAAAAACCCCCAAATTTGCTGTATTTTGTTCAAACACCCCAAAAAAAACCCAATAAAAAGTGTAATAGCACAAGCACCCTATAATGGTACCAAAAAACCTTCAACTCACCCCGCAAAAAAAAAAGCCCATACACAGCCGCCACAGCAAAATAAAAAATTATGGCGCAATAGGAAAACATAAAAACCATTTTTTTTAAACTTATTTCTACGTGAAAGTAATAAAACAGAAAAAAACTAAAAAAAAATCTTTTCATTGTAATTGTCCGACCCCCTATAAAGTTTTCCATCATTTACACTGCACGGCGAATGCTTAAAATTTGAAATCAAAAAAAAAAAGACCGAACTGCGTTTTTCCCCCCCCATTTTCTTTTCCCAATGCAAAAAAAAACAATGGAACCCCCTGTGCACCAAAATGCACATCACCCCCTATAGATCCCTGAGGGTTTTGGAATCCAAATGGGCACTTCTGGAAGGTTTCGCCTGTTCTGCTACTTTGGGGCTTTGTAGAGCGACATGGCCCCACCAAAATCTGCATTCCAAACACCAAAAAGGCTCCCTCCCTTATACGGGCCCCCCATGCGCCCAAAAGCCGTTTACACCCACTGTAGGGGATTGCCGAAATTGGAAGAAATTGCTTTAAAAAAATTTTAGGGTTTTTTTTTTTCCTGTTCCTTGTAAATTTTTAAACATTTTTTAAGCTAAAAAATTTTAATTATTGAAAAAAATTTTTTTTTTCTTTTCACAGCCTTTTGCTAAAAAAAAAATTTTGAATTTCCCCCGTGGGGTCATATACCAATGCACCCCTGTATATTCATTAAGGGTGTATTTCCAAAAAGCGGTCTATTTAGGGTGTTTATTAAGTTTTAGCACCTTAGGTGTCCCCAACCTAAATGGGGGCCCCAAAAAAAATCGTATTGAAAATGAGACCACAGAGTTATGGTTTTATACTGGGCTTAGGGGGAGCCCCAAAAAAGCACAGGGGGCCCCATATGGGAAAACTCTAAAAAAGCAGCCTGGGGGGAATTGATATTAAATTGCATTTTTCCCAGTCACATTTACCGATTCCATAAAAAATGGTAAATATTTGAAAATCTGAAAAAAGTGAAAATTTTGAATTTCACCCCACTTTTTCTTTAATTTCTGGGAAAAAATCGAAGGGGTTATCAAAATTCCTAAATATGTTATAAATACTTTAAAGGGGTCTAGTTTCTCAGATGGTGTCACTTAAGGGGTACTGACATGGGCCCTCAAAGCCACCGAACTGAGTGGTCCCCCCCAAAAAAAATGTTATTGCAATTTTCTTGAAAATTGAGAATTACTACAAAATTTCTAAGCCCTCAATGTCTAAAAAAAAAAAAAGACAATTAAAAAAAAAATGCCAAACCATAGTGGAAAATGGCAGATACGTTTAAACTTTTTGTGTGAAATAAATTATCCCCTTGCACCAGAAATTTTGCAAACTTTCAAAAACGAAAATTTTTCCAAATTTTTATAATTTTTTATTTTTCACAAAAAACAAGGATTGTAGGAAAAAATTTTTCCTTTTAACTTTTTAAAAAATGGTCACAGAAAACAATCTCGAATCACATGGATAGGGGAAAGTTCAAAAAGTTATTCTAATAAATTGGGCAAAGTCAGATTTCAAAAAAAAGGGGTTGTCAGGAAGGAAAAAACGGGGGGTCCTTTTTTGGGTTAAAGACTTTCATGATGGAGATTTTTCAGTTATCCTATAACACCAATAATCAGATTTCCCGAAAACTGCCCCAATGGTTTAGGGATTGCAGCGGAAGGAAGTCTTCTGGATTATCGTTGAAGACGATACTCCGAAAGGACTAAGAAATAACAGGAAAAATCTAAAAACCCC
>JAODAL010035990.1:0-42274 GCA_025379985.1 Phyllomedusa bahiana
TTTTGCTGTGATCCCATATTTCTATCCTATGCTGTTATCAGAGGGTAATTTAGGAGATTTGATAAACCAGGTTTAAAGAACTAGGGCAACATTTATGAATACGCCTTCTCCAAATTTTTGCCGTATATCACCGGTTCTATAGATGTATAAAAAGGCATATGGCCAAACTTGGCACAATGTGCACCGGATGACACATTTTAATGTGCCAAAGTTTGGTGCGAAACTGCAATACAAAGTTTTGCGCATTACACTCTATGCACCATACAAAGTTTGGCGCATTACACTCTTTGCACCAAAAATTTAATTTATACTGTGGTATTATACACTCCTCTATATCTATTTAGAGCTGGTGTTTCGGCGCCAAGTAAAAAAAATGGTGCATGTGAATTCATAGATGTCGCCCCTAGTTCCAAAAGAATTTCCTAGACCTGCTCATGTGAAAATTAGGATTGTGGAACACAATGCAAATTATGCAATAATTAAGCATTTTGAAAAAGTACATTTATGACAAAACTGTAAAATATACGGTATACAAGGCTTAAGAAAAACTCAGAATATATAAGGATGTGTGCTTTTTTTAAACAGGGATAAAAGAGTTAAATTCAATCTAAAGCACTGACCTTCCTGTGGAACTCAATTACATTGTGACTTTGTACTTATTTCACCTTACCACATAGAATGTTCAGAACCTTAGTAAGCAATTTTATGTATCAAGTTCTCTCTATTCATTGTACTTCATTTATTGCTTAGTAGTGAATGGATATTCTTTTAACGAAGAGTAAAATGTTTATTTGATTATTGTTATGGCGCTTTTTCCATATCTTTAATAACTGTTATTGCTAAACTGAATGTCACTGTTTAATCTTTGTCTTTCACGATTACATAATGAATGTTCAAGTGTTATTGCCTTTGTGAGTATAATGAACAAATGGCAGGAGTGTAATAGAAAGATAGCTCCTTCATAGATGTAATAATCACAGCATTTCCTATTCTGCATTGTCACTAAGGAGACATTTACAATTCATAGTTGCATTCATTAGACAATTGTCGTACCATCCAGATGATTTTTTCCAGTTTGGGCAATGACCTTCAAGTTTATGGTACAGTAAAACTGCAGCAGACATGTCCACCTTTCGTACCTTTAGAAAATATCAACTAAAATAAGTATTTTTTGCTATCTTAAAACAAGTCATTGCTAAGATTAGTACTCATTAACTATTAAATAGTATATCACTATTATATACATTGCAACATTTCAAAGTCATATTCATTAGACAATTATTAGGCTGCAAGGCAAGACTAGCTCAACTAAAGAGCAGACATTAGGCACCCATCTACACAATGTACTTTTACAGTCGGATGTTTATGCGGATTTGGGTTTTCAAAACCGCAAAAATCCAGTTACAAAAACATCCCCATAGACCTTAATTGAAAATCCGACTTGTAATTTTCAATAAGTCAGATTACAAAAATGCAGTTTTTGCAAAAAACACCTTCATTCTTTCTGCCGGACTTGCAGTCAAAAAAACGAGTCCCATTATTTTAGGAAATCCACAACCTGAAGCTCTGCAGCATCTGTACTGTATGCCCATGGGCTAAATTAGTGTCCTTGCCCTTTCGTTTAGCCAGATGATCGGGATTTCCTTTTTTTAAAACAAATATCGTAGCCAGCTCACCTCAATAACAGCTGAGTAGGTGATCCCATGCAGTCGTCTGTGCCCATGCCAACGTTCCAAGAACTGTGGGTTAATGCCAAAAGAAAGTCCAGAATGGCTAGCACCAAGCGAATAAAAGTCAAGGGATTTTATTGAAACAATATATAAAGCCAATGCAGTGTAATGCAATGATCGGAGGAGCAGTATAGCTGACATGTTTCGGGCGATGCTCTTAGTTATAGGTTAGTTTGCTACTTTTATTCGCCTTGGTGCTAGCCATTCTGGACTTCCCTTTTTTAGCATATCTCTCTTCTTGTAGCATATAATAAATTAGGATTAATGGGCCTGGCATCCAGCAGCCTCAATTTTTATTGCCTCTCAGCTGGCCCCAAACCACATACCAAGTAGTGCAGATTTGTACACAGAATAAGAGGCACAGGGAGTAGGGGCACAGGCCCCCAAATTTTTGAGTTTATATTACAGTAGTCTCCATGTAAATTTATATGACTGACCTCCGCTCATTAAAACAATTGCAAACCTGTACCTCACAAATAATAGCAAACATTTCTACTTGAATACAAACAAAAAAAAAAAAAAGCAATTTGATTCTGAGTCTTCTGGACTGACCACATAACTCTAGAATGATTCTATTGCTCACCTTTGTTCTGGAGAAGTGGCTTGTGCCTAAATATATAGCAATTGTTCCCATGACTGGCACATCTTGAACTCAATTTACAGAATTGCAGTCCATCATAGTTTGACAGAGAATTCAAATACACCACATCCTTCAGCTAGTTACATCAAATATTTAGATTCTTCATCTCTCCCAATTGTGTCTATGTGACAGATTCAGTCTTTAAATATACCTATCTGAATCAAAAAAGTCTCTAAAGCAATTAAATCTAGCAATGGTGATAAATCATCCAGACTAGATGGCTGTCTAGATGAATATCTAAAAAAACCCTTTTCACTAGTTGAAATAAAATATATATTCTAAAATTATTGCTAGTATAATAAATTGAATTTTCACATGTCTCATACACAGCGACCAGGTGGAATTTGTCAAAAGTAGGCAGTTATTTAAATGATACAACATGGCTAGAAGACCTACCACAGTCACTAGATAACAAATATGTTTGACACAGTACAATGGTAGTTCTTACACCAGATAATAAAGAAATTTGGGTTAACAGGCTATGTATAAGTAAGCAAGCTTTGTACTATATAGTTCCCTATCAGCAAGAGCTTTGGTACTAGGGATCCTGTCTGGGTCATTCTGTATTATGAATGATATCAAGCATGCCTGCTGTCGCCTCTGATCCTTAGCAAGTTAATGAAAGTTTAATACATTGCATGATTTCTAACAGGCAGGCACCTGAGTTCTTGAAAAGTGGCACCGTCTCGACAGTCATACTTCTTAGTAATTAGTGCAGTATCTAACAGTAAGTATGAAAGTGTTGCACGGCCATTCATAAATGTGGTGTATCATACGTGCTATGGTTGGTGTGCCAGAAAAGACTCAACAGAATTTCCTGAGAGACAGCTGGGGCCATGCTAAATAAACTCTTTATTGCCAAAAGGCAAAAATACCAATTCTTTCTCAAATAACATCACTTAAAATTATTTTTTAAAAACTAGATAAATATTATGACATATAAAATGAATATAAAAATTATACAATATAAAAATGATTATTAATTAAAAAATGATATAAAATTAAATATTAAAATTAATGTAAAATTATATAATGTAAAATTGTTTAACCAATAGAGCATCTATGATAAATCCCGTTCTCAATCGTATATTTACGGCATTAGCGTAGTATTATCAGTGATTATAAACATATAACAGCAGACTAGATATAAAATAAAATCTGTTAGGATTGCATGTGAATAGAAACTATTGTAGTGATCTTGTTTGGCGCACCTCAGATCCCAGTGAGACCTCAGAAGAAAGTTACTGCCATATATAGAATATAGACTGAGAGCAAGAAAATAAAATAGAAACAGTGATCAACATCTGATTAAAATTTGATATTTGGGCTTATTGGTAATTATATAGTTCATCTGTGACAATTTTGGGCTACAGCCATGCCACTTTGAAATTAGTATGGATTAGTCCGACACGTTTGCGCCACATTCGCAATGTGTTGAATCTTAAATGAATGTGACTCTACACACTCCCTAAGAATTGGCGCAGACAAAATGGTGAGGAAGTTGACATGCACCAGTTTTTAGCGCATACATATGTTGGACAGGGGCTATAACATTTTTTTTTGGTGGATATCACACAAAATAACTGGTACAGCCCCGTTCATACATCTCACCCTTAATGGTCAGACCAGAATTTATTAACATTGGGAAGAATTTTTTCTACTCAAAACGCAGACATTTGTATTCTACCTCATGGGGTATTTGTCTTCCTCTGGATGAGCACTGTAGAAGTTAGGCTAAACTAGAGGAGCATATGTCTTTTTTCAGCCTTACTAACCGTGAAAATGTAAAACTATTTTTAATTCTCTGTGATTTATGAAATAAAATATTTACTATTTTTTCTATTGACATATCCATATGAGTTCTTGCTTTATGCAGCAGAAATTGTATTTCAGTTTCGCATAGTTTGCGGCTGCATCTTTTTGTGGCACATATATAGAGGAAAGCTTTTTTAGCATCATTTGTTTAAGCAAAGAAGGGTGGTGTTGTCCAGCAAAAAGGGGAAAAATGTGATTTAAAACAAAATTTGTTCAATATTATTAAAGAGAGAAGAGCAGACACACACATCAACATGAGTCTAGTTCAGAAAGGCCTTATGAGTGTTTTCTCTTCTTCTCTTCCCTTTTTTGCTTTTAACTCCATTTTTTTTTTCGCTATCTGGCATGTTGGACTACACCCCACTCCTTTGTTTGGATTACTTACTTGTGCCTTTGTCCTGAGGCTTGATCTGCCTCTCCATTTGCATGTTTTATTTAGGTTGATAAAGTCATGTGGATACCAAAAGCATTTAGGCAATATGACTGAAAATTGGCGGTGCTACATCAGTTTTTAGGCGCATTAGATATGTGTAAAGTGCGCCAGAAAGTCCGACTCTATCAAAATCTGGCGTCAGGTATACCTTGCATAGTAACATAATGGGGCGACCTGTTTGAATCTCGCCACGTCTGAGCGCATGTTTCCGCCAGTTTTCCGACCAAATTTGGGCCTCATGTATGTCGGTGCCAAGGTGCGCTCATACATACCATGTAAAGTCAGTGTGTGAGGCGCAGTGCGGGACTTAGGCGCAGTGCGGGACTGTGTCTAAGATTCTCCGCCCGACGTAGTGCGATCATAGATGCCGTGTAAAGTCCGTCGCGACTCGCCAGTGTGTGGGGCGCAGTGCGGGGACTTAGGCATAGTGCGGAACTGCGCCTCATATTCGCCGTCGAGGAGGTGTCGACTATCATGCGGGGAAAAGTTCTACTGCGCCTCGCCAGTGTGTGGGGAGCAGTACGGGACTTAGGCGCAGAAGGGACTGCGCCTAACATGTATTCCGATTCGAGACAGGCTGGAAAACAGCGAGAAATCATTAAAGATGTCCGTGCGGCATGGAATATGAATAAAAAAATCGCCTTTATAAAGGCGTAAAACATTCTCTGAAAAAGAGCTCAAACTTACTAAAAAAATAGATAAATAAAATCACTTTCCAAAAATCTAGAACGGCACAACATCGGGAATTTGGATATTGAAAATTGCCGGGAAATACAGTAATTCAAATTCTGTAAGCTCTTCTCATTGGTCGGCAGAAACCAGCCAATCAGAAGAGGAGCGACAGTGACCCATTAAAACCTATGGAGAAGTATGAACCAATCAAAATCAAAGGCAGGACAATTCAAAATACAGTAAAAATGCAGAAAAGAGCTGATTGGTTGAGCTAGAGGAGGCTTGGCAATCCAGGCCAATCAGAATAGGAGCGACAGGGACCATTATAACCCTATGAGAAATATTGACCAATCAAATTCAAAGGCGGGACAGTTCAAAATACAATAAAAATGCAGAAAAGAGTTGATTGGCTGAGCTAGCGGGGGCTTGGCTATCCGGCCAATCAGAGCGCGAGCTACTTGTCCCATTATAGTCTATGGAGAGATCGGGGCAATGAAATCTCTGCGCCGTGCGGCATGGAGTATGATGAAAAAAATCATTTTTATTAAATGTAAAATATTCTCTGAAAAAGAGCTGAAACCTTCTATAAACATAAATCATTCAAATCACTAACAACGCGTTTGTCGCCATCACCGGCGCTACATAAGGAATTGGGATATAGAGAATTGCCGGGAAATAAAGTAATTCAAATTGTTTAAGCGTTGCTCTTTGGTCGGCAGAAACCAGCCAATCAGAATAGGAGCGACCGTGAACCATTATAGGCTATGGAGAAGTATGGACCAATCAAATGAAAAGGTGGACAGTTCAAAATACAGTAAAAAAGGCAGAAAAGAGCTGATTGCTTGAGCCCAGGCGGCAGATAGGAATCCACCAAACATATGTAGTGCGTCTATTTTGAATGGAGAAAGAAGGGCGCGATAGAAGGGCGCCCTAAAAGTTATTACTGTCTATGGGAAATATTCTAGTACTGTGATTGGTTGGTGGGAAGAGGGGCTCGTCCTGCTTAGCCAATCAGCGGCTGAGCTACCTTCTCATAGTGTTCTATGGGGAAAAGAAATGCAGAGCAAGCTCTGTTTGTGATTGGCTAAGTTAAAAGAGGCGCGGTATTTGGACAATGAGAGAGCGAGCGACGCTCCTATGGGTTTTCTAATGCAATCTGTAATAAAACTGTACGTGCCCGAAATAAAATGATAAGACCCCCGAAGTTGTATCGATCTGTATATAAAATGAACAATAATATGGGGGTAACGAAAAAAAAATAATTAATTCAATAAATTCATTTTTATTTCTTTATTTTCGTTAGCCAATGATCAATAGTATGGGTGTAACAAAAATAAAGAAATAAAATGAATTTATTGAATTAATATTTTTTTTTTCGTTACACCCATATTATTGATAATTTTATATACACATCGGTACAACTTCGGGATTATTATCGTTTTATTTCGGGCACGTACAGTTTTATTACAGATTGCATTAGAAAACCCATAGGAGCGTCGCTCGCTCTCTCATTGGTCCAAATAACCGCGCCTCTTTTAACTTAGCCAATCACAAACAGAGCTCGCTCTGCATTTCTTTTCCCCATAGAACTCTATGAGAAGGTAGCTCAGCCGCTGATTGGCTAAGCAGGGACGAGCCCCTCTTCCCACCAACAATCACAGTACTAGAATATTTCCATAGACAGTAATAACTTTTAGGGCACCCTTATATCGCGCCCTTCTTTCTCCATTCAAAATAGACGCACTACATATGATTGGTGGATTCATATCTGCCATCTGGGCTCAACCAATCAGCTCTGTTCTGCCTTTTTTACTGTATTTTGAACTGTCTCGCCTTTTCATTTGATTGGTCAATACTTCTCCATAGGTTATAATGGTTCACTGTCGCTCCTATTCTGATTGGCTGGTTTCTGCTGACCAATGAGAAGAGCTTAAACAATTTAAATTACTTTATTTCCTAGCAATTCTCTATATCCCAATTCCTGATGTAGCACCGGTCTCGGCGACAAACACGTTGTTAGGGAATTGATTGATTAATGTTTATAGAAGGTTTCAGCTCTTTTAAGATAATATTTTAACACCTAATAAAAATTATTTTTTTCATCATATCCCATGGTAGCACGGGCTGAGAGCCGAGTTTATTGCCCATCTCACCATAGATAAATGGGACAAGTAGCTCGCGCTTTGATTGGCTGGGATAGCCAGCCACGCTAGCTAATCAAACAGCTCTTTTAGCACTTCGTGTACTGTATTTTGAACTGTCTTCCGCCTTTGATTTGATTGGTCATACTTCTCCATAGCTTATAAGTGTGTCCCTGTCGTCCTTATTTGATTGGGGCGATAGCCCAGCCCCCCTGCCTAGCTCAACCAATCCCACGGCTCCTTTTCTCTCGTGCGATTTTTACTGTATTTTTGGGACTGTCCCGCTTTGAATTTGATTGGTCAATACTTGCTCCATAAGGTTTTTGGGTCCCTGTGCTTCCTATTTTCTGATTGGCAGGTTTCTGGCCGACCAATGAGAAGTGCTTACGCGAATTTCGAATTACTGTATTTCCTCGGCCAGGCAATCTTCCAGACGATCCTAATTCCTGATAGTCACCGGGGGTCGCGGGCTCCGCTTGCCCCCGCACGACCATCTCCCGCTCGAGGGGGGTCTGGCGGCGGCGGTCCTGCGGCGGTGCCCGCGACCACCCTCTGCTGCTCGGCGCCGCTCTCATACCTAGGCGCGGTCCGGTGAACGCGCCTGCCTGTCCCGGCCGTCGTGCGCTGTGGACAGTTCCGGGTGAAGGCCGCAGCAGCGCGCCTAGATGCTTCTCTAAATTTAAAGGGCCAGGTGACCGTAATTGGTTACTTGTCTGGGCGTGATCATATTTAAGGTTATCCGCCCCTGTACTTTCCTGCCAGTCTGTTGGTGTGTTTTGGTGACAGTTAGAGGTATTGGAGTATCGTATTTGATTACCCGTGATACAGGTCTGCTTGCTCACGTTTCCTGACCTGCCTGTTGCTGCCTTGCATCTGACCGTCTGACCCGTCTCTGACTACGAATCCTCTGCGCGATGCCTGACCTTCTGCTGGTTGTCCTGACTCTTCGCCTCCGGATTACGTTTTCATGTACACGCTGCACCCGGCTGCACATCGCTAGCAAGTTCACGTCAGGTGTACCGACCTGGTTAGCTCACGCGCGCAGCAAGGCATCCAGTTTTGCGGCGTGGCTCTGGGTTGAAAAGTGTGGGTCTATCTTAGATTTTCCGTTCACCTGGCGGGCTTAGCTCATCATCGCTTGCATTTGGCACCAGGGATCACTTCTCCGTTACAGAAACAGGACTTGGCAGGATTCCGCCAGGGTTACTCTGCCTGATCTCCGGGAATCACCTACAGCTGTCGCCCAGCAGAGTCTTAGCTCGACCAACCTTGCAAGTGCCAATGATGCAGAACCTGGCGACTCGTCTGCATCATGGCTGCCTCCTCTGCACCTGCATCGTTTTTGCTCCGGTCATCCCTTTTGCTCCTACTGCTTCGGCTACAAGTGACCGTCTTGCATCTGACCACTTCCCCTCCAAACGCTACGAGTGGAGACCCCAAGATGTGACTCCGAGGGTTCATCAGCCAGTGCTCATCCCCTCGAAATGATGGGGCACCAATTCCCTTCAGAGGCGAGCCAAGCGGGCCTCTAATAAGCTCTTGTCTGGAGGAAGCCTGTGTCTTGGGCGACGCGCACTATGGGTTGAGGGGATCCTCTGACGGGCGGAGCATCCAAAAGTTCCTCTGGGGGTTCCGCACCGTATTTGAGGAAACTGGCGTTATTCTTCGGCGGCCGCGTAGCGCATCGTGTGCTAAGGCTAACAGTCAGGCGCAACACAGTCGGTCACGTATTCGTGCAGTTTCGCTCCTCTCGCTTCGGAGCTGGACTGGAACACGAAGCATTCTGGTGGCGACAATTTTGGCAGGCCTCTCGGGGCGAATTCTAAGGACGCGAGCTTCGCCGTCTCGGAATTTACCAGCTGACCTTGGGATGGGACTAATCCATTTGGCCACCTCGAGTAGGGATTTGCTTTCGCCGAAAAGGCAACAAGAATCCGCCATGCAACGGGAAAGTCGTCCCATGCTGTCTCCCGGCGCTTGGTCCAGTTTCATGATGAGGTCACTTCTTCAATCTCAACGGCTCTGAAGAGGAACCTATGCAGGTCGAGGAGAGACCACCTGTCCCAGGAGGCCGTTCTCAGCGTCGTCCTAGCGCAGTTGTGCTTTTATTGTGGCGGAGTTTTGGCCAAGTTATTGTGGGACTGTCGGTGCGCCCGGAAAACTTCCCACACTTGGGCTCGTAGGAGAGGCAACCTATGGTTGTCAGGGAATTAACCTGGCCTTCACACGTCTGCCATCGCCCGTACAGATTGGTGCTTCTTCGGGACAGCACCTTTCAGGCCTCCGCCTTTTATCGACTCTAGGATCGGCAGGAAACTTCAATTAGCCAGAACTTGTGACCAGGTTTAGTTTCCCGGTAGACTCCGCCTGCAAGCAAAAAACCCTATGTTCGTCTCCTCGGTCAGTGTGCGAATGCCTTTTGGTGCTATCGCCTCCGTACGGGCCCTCCCTCTTCTTGCAAATTGGGGGGCCCTTCACAAAAGGAGTCGTTTTGCAAACTACTAGTTCCTGCCTCGATTTTTTTTTTTTTTTTTTTCCCTCCCTCGAGATATCCCTCTGTGGGCCTCCCTTAGGCTGCGGACCCATACCCCGACTTTGGATTGGAGCACAGGTGAAGTTCATATGTGTTTGGGTTTCGCGTGTTCTCTCTCGTTGCATGTCTTAAGCGCAACTCGCTCCTTCATAGTGTCTCCCGGAAGATCTGCAACCCTTCCAGGTCTACCTTCGCAACTGTTACTGGGACTTTGCCGATGTTTTTCGGAGAGCCAGGCTGAGATTTCCCCACACCGGCTTATGATAGTCCCATTGACCTGCAACCTGGCTGTACTTCCTCCCAGAGGCCCAGGGATTTACCTCTTCCATCCCGGAGGCACCTAAGGCGATGTCTGTAGTCGTCAAGGGAGAGAACCTCCGCAGAAAGGATTCATCCGTTATGTCCTCGTTCCGGCTGGAGCGGCTTTTTCTTCTTTGGAGAAAAGGTTCGAGGTCCCTCGGCCTGCATCGACTTATTCGGGTCCTGAATAAAATTACATAAAAAACCGCCTACCGTTGCCTTAATCTCCGCAACTTTTTTGACGGCCTGCGTGGGGCGAAAATAATTGTCTAAACTGGATCTAGCAGGGGGCCTACAACTGAAACTCCGATTTAGGGTAGGTGACGAATGGAAATCGGCATTTAATAACACGGGAGGCCATTTTGTGTATTTGGTTATGGGCTAATTCGGTCTCTGCAAACTGCCCAGGCACGCGATTTCAGAAATTTTGTTAATGTGATCTTTCGGGGACCTAGATCTGATGTCTGGTGTAATCGTCTACTTGTGACGATATTCTCATATTCTCCCATGTATCTCGAGACTCATCGCTACCATGTTCCGCCAAGGGTCCTCAGGCTGAATCCGCACTCATCTGCTCTTTGCCAAGCCCCCGAAAAG
The DNA here is from genome assembly GCA_025379985.1 of Phyllomedusa bahiana. Classification (NCBI taxonomy): domain Eukaryota; kingdom Metazoa; phylum Chordata; class Amphibia; order Anura; family Hylidae; genus Phyllomedusa; species Phyllomedusa bahiana. The sequence continues at coordinate 10,862 of JAODAL010035990.1, forward strand.
TGCATCTGTTGACGTGCAGCTTACCCGTTCTTAGGGTAACATTGTTCTCTGATAAGGGTCTCGGATGGGATCCCTCCAAGATCTCCGCGGTATGTATTATTTTTGGGGACAGTAAGCCCCTACAGTGTGGGCCTTCGGGCCAATCAACGTTTTCTGGTGATTTGCGAATTATTATAGGCAATTCATCCCTCACTTCTTACATCTGGGTGGCTCCCTTGGTGGCCACTGACTAGGAAAGAATGCCAATCCCAAATCCTGGTCCCCCTGAGGCCCAAGAAGAAGCCTTTCAACCGGCTCAATGCTGGCATTTGTTTGGCTCCGGTCCTGTCTGTCTAGACCCTAACTGTGTACCGTTTTTTATTCTGGAAGTGGATTGCTTCGTCAGCTCGGCGCTGGTGCGGTCCTCCTGCAGAGATCCGCTCCGTGGTAGAAGCTAAATACCTGTGGTTTTTTTCTCCATGGAAATTTCTCCTGCGGAGGAAAGGAACTATACCATTGGTGGATCGTGAATTTTATGGCCATTAAGCTAGCTCTTGAAGATATGGCGTGCAACTACTGGAGGGGGTCTCGCCACTCTATTGACATTTTCAAGACCTCAAGAATCTCCTATATCTTCAGTCGGGCTTTCAGAACGCTGAATCCCCGGCAATGCTAAGGTGGTCATTATCTTTGCCCGTTTTGGATTTCCGCCTACATTTTCGGTCGAGCACCCTGCCGAAAAAAAAAATACTTCAGAGTGATGCTCTATCCCAGTTCCTAGGATACAGTGGGTCTCGGCCTCTCCCCAGCACATTGGTTCCCCCGGATGCGACTAGTCATGGCTGCCCCGTGGACCTCCAGCATCCTACAACGCGGAAGACGTATGTGGGACCTGCCTTGGCGCCTTAGAATCTGAGTGGGGGACACTTCTTTCATATTGTTCTTGGGCACCCATGGAGTTCATAGGTCGCTTCAATTTGTATCCGATATTACTCGGTGGCTACTCTTGTCTTAGGGACATGAGGGACTTTGTTCTAGCACTGCACCTCCTGATGCCCGGTAATAAGGTTCCTCGCATTCAAGCAGCGGGCCTTCTTCAGGCAGCTCCCTGGTTTGTTGCCGAAAAACCTGGGACCCATGAAGCCATGGACTTCATTACGGACTCTCGTGCCCTCCTCGGGAAACACGGTCATCTGGGTTGTTACGACCGTTTTTCCAAATGGCCCACTTTATCCCACTGCCGGGGTTAACCCTCTGCCCCCAACTGGACCCAACATTTTTTCTGTCAGTTATTTCCGTCTGCACGGTCCCCTTTACATTATTGTCTCAAGATGGGGGAGTCCGCAATTTTTGCTAAATTTTGGCAGCGGCTTTTAGTGTTGGTCGCATTTGGAGGTCCAGTTAGTCTTCTCTTCGCATACCAACCCCCAGACTAATGGAAGGTTGAGAGAGGGTCGACAGTGTTGGTCAATTTGAGGCATTTTGTTGTCCGCCCGTCAGGATGAATTGTGCTGATTTCTTCCCTAGGTGGGTTTTCTTATATTACTCTTTAAGATTCGGGATAAGCTGGGGGGCCTCCCTTTTTTGTCGTGTTTGGTGTCACATCCCGCCAACTCTCCCCTTGCTACCTGTGTCACTTGTCCCAAGCCGTGGATGCCAAAGTAAAGGACATACAAGGGCTTTATGGCAGCTCACACGACAGCAGCCCGTTACGGGGTTCTGGCCCGCACTAAAGTTCCAGGGCTGACAGATACCGTAGTAGGATCGCCCCTATTTGAGCAGGCGATAAGGTTAGGCTATCCAGCATATGATATTCGCTTTAGGGTGCCTAGCTTCAGTGTTTTTTTAGGTCCTAAATAGCGTGGGTCCTTGAGGGCTTCTTACAACGTATTTAACACCGGTGTCATACAAGCGCCTCGCGGCCTCCTACCTGCAGCATCCCAGAACTCCTTCCTGTCTCTCTCTCAAGCCGGTGTGTGCTGAATTCGCTTCTTTCCGTGGACCTGTTCACCTTCTCCTGTGGCCAACTTGATAAACATCTTTGAGGTCAAGTTGAGGTGTTGTACTGGCACAGAAGATCGCAGGAGGGGGAAGCGGTTTCTTTCTCATTGACTGGAGGGGTTCGGCGGAGGACTGTGAGAATTCTGGCGGTGTTGGTGGAAAATTCAAACGGAGACCAACCTGTCTACTGACACTCTCTCTAGGTTTCCTAAATATAGAGGGGGAGATCTAAGGTGGGGGGGGGAGGGGTTACTGTCACGGGGGTCGCGGGCTCCGCTTGCCCCCCATGACCATCCTCCCTCAGCTCGCTAGGGGGTTCTGTCGCGGCGGCTGCAGGGGCTCCGCGACCACCCCCTCGTGCTTGCCTCGGCGCCACCTCTCTTACTGGCCGCGCTCGGTGATGCACGCGCCGCTACCTGTCCCGTGCGTCATGCGTCGTTGGCACTGCCGCTTAAGGGCGTGCGCGCTGGCTTTCTCTAAATTTAATAGGGGCCAGTGCCCGATATTGGTTTATTGTCGGGCGCTGGTCCTATTAAGGTATACGGCCCCCAGTACTTCATGCCAGTTGTTGGTGTGTTTTTTGGTTGCATTTATGAGTGTATTAGGAGTTCCCAGTATTGATTACCCGTGTACCTGTCCGCTTGCTCACGTTTCCTGACCTTGCCTGTTTGCTGCTGCCTCTGACGTGGTCTGCCGTCTTCTGACTATCGACTATGCCGCCTGCACCTGGACACCTTCTGGGCTATGTCCCCTGACTACGGCCTCGGATTACGTTTTCTGTACCACGTGTACCCGGCGCATCGCGCAAGCAAGTCACGTCAGGTTGGTAACGACCTGGCTATTAGCTGCACGCCGCAGCAAGTCCATCCCCGCTTTGCGGCGGGGCTCTGGTGAAAACAGGGGGCTGACTTAGATTCCGTTCCCTGGCGTGGCTTAGTATCATGCTTGCATTGGGCCCAGCGGATCACGCCCCGTTACATGATGTTGCTCGTTCTAGATTTTTGGATATAAGTGATTTTTTTATTTTTTTGTGTTTATTATTAAAGGGGATGTGTCATCAAAAATTATTATTGTTTAACTACGTTTTTATTGTTAAACAAAATTTTTAAGAATTTTTTAGGTTATATTTCTTTTTATTTGTTGATTATCTTTCAAATATTTTTTAATATTCTTAGTCTGCCAGTTTTCTACTTTTGGCACTATGCCTTGTTATGCACCAGCTTAAACAGCAGTCAGAGAGTACTTACAGCAGTTCATGCACATAGGAGTCATTAATAACTGTTTCTCTCCATTAGACTTCAATAGGACAGTTTTCTTAGTCATGCTGTGTGACGAGGAAGAAATTCACTCTGCAGGGCGGAGGGTGGTGAGAGCTTTGATTATTCCTCTTGGACCTGGTGCGATTCTGGTGTATTTTAAAGCTACACTGTTGTCTCACTTTCTGTTTAGACCGGCTTGTGTTTAATAATGAAACATGCTGAAAATCTTTATCTTAGGGCAGGAGGTCAAGGGAAGTTTAAGGATTGTTATTAGGCTTCGTGGCCAAGTGAAAAACTGCAGATTAAGAATTTATTAAAAAATTTTTAAAGTGGAATAATGGAAAATTTAAAAATTATATATAACCAAAATACTTAAAAAATGTTGTTTTAACAATAAAAACATGATGTTAAACAATAAGTTCATTTTTGATGACACATTCCCTTTAAATAGGTTTGAGACTTTTTCTGATAATTGTTTTACGCCTTTTATAAAGGCGATTTTTTGGAATATACTATGCCGAAACGGAGCTGAGAGCCGAGATTTCTCTTGCGATACTTGTCTTTATGTTTTCATCTCATGTACGTTCTCGCTTCACTTCGCCTTCCGTACCGGATGATTTGAACAGGAATCTACATAGTTTGATGTCGCGAGTGTCTCGTGCGCTGCAAGAGTCACCACACTTTGCCAAGCCGCGATCGTTCGCATGCATCAGAGTTTTTCGCGAGAGTGCTGCGTCCGCCCCGGAATCGCCCACACCGCGCCCATTGCACGCCCCCTTCGATGTGAAGAGGGCAGCCGAAGGCAGGAGTGGCGACTCAATAACGAAAATGCGCCTATAGCAATCATTAAAGTGTATATGTGTTAAGGCGCATTTCACATTTTACTAAGTATATGTTAGGTCATATTCAGTATGTGTTAGCGCTATTTCTTTCATGATACTATTGTATTGATAAGCTATGCACCTTCCGTGACAGATGTGCCTCGATACGGGCCATTCATAACTCTAACAATGAATTGTTTTTTTTTTTTTTTTTTTTTTTTTTTTTTTTTTTTGCGCGATTAGCGCAAATCGCTCGGGCTCATTGGATATCATTGAGCGTTTATAATGCCCCTATCGAGGCACATTGCACATGTTGGTGCTTGATTATCCAAAATAAGTATATGAAATGTGCCGCTTAAACATACTTTGTATTGCGTTTTATCACTACGCTTGTAAAATTGTGAAATGCGCCCTAACACTTCATTTCACTTGTAAAGAGTTGTCTGTGCCTCATCTATGATATCGAATGGCCGACGCACCGCACATCATTTTATGCGCCATTACAATTGTGTCGGTTCCGGTGTTATAAAAAATGCGTCTTGAGTGTTTGGTTTGTACTTACAGTTCGAGTTTACATCCTCAAAATCAGTGTGTTTAGCGACAAATATAGCCAAAAAACTGGCATTGGTGTGTTGGGAAATGTCCCCCTTAGTTTTTTTTTCATACAATGCCCCAAATGTTTTTTTTTATATTTAATACAATTTCTTTGTTTAAAGCCATAAAGAGATAAATACAGTTTTATTTTATACTTACAATGTGTTGTCATATACAATATGGTAATACTATTACTTATTGTACTATAAGACACATACTTCAGATAGGGCACAACTTATTTGTGGATATTTCTAAAATACATGAAAGAATCATGCAGAGTTTTTATTACAACTCTGTGAAACCTCTGAGACAGTTTTATAGAACCTTTTATAGTCCATGACACCCTATTGTTCTGATAAAAAAAATTGTGGCATGTGCTGTTGGATGTTGTATCAAGACATTTTCTTTCCTGATGAGTTTATCTCTGTAATATGATGCCATACAGAGCCACAGTACAGCAGCCACATGGGAGGTCCTGTAACGATACTGTTTATTTTTTGTACAGCTCCATCCAAGAGCTTTCTAAGCTACGTAGGTGGTCTTAATGTGTCTCTTCAGATTTATACTCGCTCTTTTACCTTTTTAATAAAATGTTACTTAATCGCAGTAACCATATTAGAAAAACTGGATCTTGTGAGTTAACAAAATCTAAAATAACTTTTTGTCACTATTAGACAATTGGAATGATAATCATAGTCAAGTTTCTTAAAAACAGTGGAAATGTTTCAACCCCAATCTCCTTCAAAGGCCTTATGTTTCAAATGTGTTTTTACTTTCAGTGTTTCACTGGCATATCAGAGTACAATATGATCCTCCGGTGGGCCCAAGCTCTGACACAATAATGTACCTCGATATAAAGAGGCTCCAAAGGTCTTGTCAGCAGTCAAATCTTACTTGGGAGTCTATTTTTAATGTTACCTTTCTCCTCATATTCTATTAAACCCTGCATGTACAATTAAAAGAATTTAAATGTGGGACTTATAAAAAATATTTACAGTAGGATCATTTTTTTTAATGTCCTATAAAGATGCAAGGTAGGCCCTCAGTTCCTCAGTAGGGCCCAAAAAACTTTAGTCTGACACTGCTTACTTTGTATGCCCAATCCAACTTTTTAATACTTCATAACAGAAGGTTACTCTACTACATTAGAAATTATTTTTAGTTACCTGTATAATATGTCTCCTTTATTTGGTTTATTATGTGTGTATCAGTTGTACTTTTGTATAGAAACCCAAATGTCTACACTCTATAAATGTCTACACTATATAAAAGTTATCAAGTATCCAACAAGAGCAGGTAAATTAATTATACTAAACAATAACAGCTGCACCTATCTTAGCCTGAGTCTAAGGGCTTGTTCACACGGAGTATACACTCCGTTTTACAAGTGCTTTAGGGATCCGTCTTGGGGTTCACACTGTCGGTCCCCAAAACGGATCTAACAGTTAGCAGCGAGATTCTCACTGCTCGCTGTGCTGAACATGGAGCAACGTTCACATGACAGAACGCAGCTCCGTGTTTCAATAGCGCGCTTGACGCTCCGTCTTGAAAAGAATTGACATGCAATGTGGTATGTAGAAAAGAAATCTATCATTATTTTAGCTAGTCACAGCTTAAAAGGAACTGTATAAGCAGAAAAGTCGCTTTAAAAAAGCATTTATAAGTCGCTCATAGTAATGTGGTTCAGTGTCAAAAACACTTCTAAAGCACTCTGTTACAGTGGGGAAAAAAGTATTTAGTCAGCCACCAATTCTGCAAGTTCTCCCACTAATAAATATCAGAAAGGCCTGTAATTGACTTATAGGTTAGACCTCAATACTATGAGAGGGACAAAATGATGGAAATACTAATCCTGAAAAAATCACATTGTCTGGTTTGAAAGAATTTATGCAGATTTATAATGGAGAATAAGTACTTGGTCAATAACTCAAATGTTCATCTCAATACTTTGTTATATATCCTGTTTGTTGGCAATGGACTAGAAGGTCAAACGTTTTCCTTTAAGTCTTCACAGAGTTGACGCTCAAAATGCTGTGATGGGTATGTTGGCCCTATTATTCTCCATGGAGATCTCTCTGGAGCAGTGTGTTATGGATGGCGCTGGGCAAACACAGATTTCAACTCTCCCTCTCAAAGGTTTTCTATGGGGTTTGAATTCTGGTGACTGGCTAGGCAATACAGGACCTTAAAATGCGTTCTTAGAAGCATCCTTAATTGCCCTTGGTGGGGTTGTGGAATGTTATCATTGTCATGTGATGAAAGGCTTCAGCCACATTTCCATCTTCATTAGAAACCCTGCTGATGGAATTAGGTTTGCATCTCAAACCTCACGATGCATGGCCTCAATTCATCTTTTATGTTACTCTGATCAGTCATTCCTTGGGTTTTCCTTTGCAGAGGACACAAGCCCCAAAGCATTGTATGTTCGCCCCCCCCATGCTTCACAGTAGATATGGTGTTATTTGGATGCAAACATCAGCATTCCACTCTCGCTTCCAAACAATGACGAGTAGGTTTGTGTTCTACCAAACAGTTCTATTTTTGGTACTTCAGGACCATTGGACATTCTCCCAATAGTCTTATGGATCATCTATAAATTGGCTCTCTAGCAAACTTCAGGAGGGGGCCCTGGACATGTACTGGCTTAATCGGGTCGGATAATCTGTCACAATGCTAGGATATGAGTCCCTGGCAGGCATTAGAGTCGTTAACTGTTAGGGAATGAGCGAACTTAACAACAATAATATGAAATACGGCACGGGTTTTTTGGGACTTATCAGAATTTTCCGATTCACAGATAGTTTAGGTGACAATTTTATAGATAATCTATTTACTATCGAGGGGCCGCTTTGTGTTTTCAGCGTTTCCTCTCATTTTGGGCAAGCTCAGCCAATCAGCTCCCAGGATAGAAGAGTGGGGGTCGAGGAGGATGTAAACTGTCATGGCGGCTGGGCGCAGTGCTATAGAATGACTCATTGGCTGCTCAAAATTCAAGTGACTCGTTTTATCTATGCAACTGCAGTTCCTTGTTCAGATCATTCTCTGGCTATGTCAACTCACAGCAGGACATCTCGGTGGTTTTAACATATAGTGTTCTAAGCAGCTCTGAGAGATAGTCTCTTTAATATCACAAAAGAAACCATCAACTAGCTGTAGCTTAGAGAATAGAGTTAGATTAGAGAATTTCACTTCTTATTTAGTTAGAGAAAGTCTTAAAGATATCTACTAGTGTGTCCAGCCGTGGGGGAGTGGGGGAGGGGAGGTGGCAGGAGGAAAGGCTTTGGAAAGGAAGGGTGATATTGTGTAGTCCAGTGTGTTCTGTGACCTTAATTTTAAAAAATCAATTTTTTTAAACCTTTTTTTTTTGGCCACAACCTCTGAACGGGTGAAATTGCCCCTTTTGTTTTTCCCGCTTATGACCATGCGTTCAGTGTTCCCAAAACCGGGGCAAATTTATCCCATAACTTTTAATGTTTTATTAAATTTTGTTTTGGGTTTGAAAAAGAGCTCACTTGTACAAAAATTGTGTTATACATTTTCCCTATAAATTGCGCCTGTTGTAGGGGTCCCAAGACCCCATTTTAACCCATAAAAATTTTAAATACTCTTATTGCGTCTTTTTGGTCTTTTTCCCCGCAAGAACTCACTTTTTATACAAATGTGTTTACATTTTCTTCACAGACCGCTTTTCACAGGCTTTCAATAGAAAAAATTCGTTTCAAATCCTAGCTGGCCGGTGGAAATTAAAGGGGGAATTTTAAAGAAATCTTTATCTCCATCTTTGCAGTACAATTTCTAAATAAAAACTGTGAAAAACTTTTCAAACCCTTTTTAAATTTTTTTTTTTTGAACATGGAGCAAACACAGGGGTAACGACAAAGAGGGGTGAAAAGGGGTGATTTCTAGCAATCCTTATTTCCCCACCTCAGCAAGCCTTAATGCAGGGCACACATAGGACACACAGGACAATTTAAGATCATGATACGACTATCTGTGCTCAACACCGATGTTTTTGGATATTTTCCCGGGACCAATTGACTTCTGGGTATCCAAATTGGGTGAATGGCCCGGCTCGCTCGCCATGCCAAAAGAGGGTTTTTGCCGCCCAGCACCGGTCATATTAGAGAATCAGGCGTGGATCTCTGATGTTTTTTGTGGCTATAGTTGCCGAGGTCCCCCTTTAGTTGCTGGTCTACCTCAATTCCCCGAAAATAAATGGCCCTTTTTGATTTTTTTTTTTTTTTTTTATATTTCTTTTAATGCAATTTTATTCTGAGTCCCAAAATTTTATTTTGGGGTTTTTGGGTTAGGAGACTGTAAAAGACACCAATCTACACGGTTTCATGAAAAAAAACGTTTTCCCTTTGTAATTTCTTTAAGAAATTTCAAGCATTTGTCAAGGTTTTGGGCTCATGGTCTGTGAAAGTCAACTATAATCCGGGTTTTTTGGTACAAAAGGGGTTTCAAGTGGCATTTCTTCCTCACAATTTTAACACTTTTAAAGGGGGTATTTTTAAAATTTTTTGGGGGATTTGCTGTCCAAAACCAGCTATAATCTTCGCCTTTGGGTACAGAAATGGGTTTTTCTAATGGCATTCTTTCTCTAATTTTTAACATGGCTAGAGGTCATTTTATAATTTTCGGGGGCATTGTGCTGTCCAAACCCAGCTATAAGGTGTCTATAAGGGCATTTTTTGGGGGGTTTTTGTGGTCGGGCCCTTTTTAAAATTGCAGGGGTGGCAATTGGGTGGGGTTCTGCCAGAAGCCGAATAAAAAGGGGTCCCGTGATATGTTAAAAAAAGAAGTATAAAGGGTTGGGACCCCATTTTATTTAGTGTGTGGCCTGTCTCTGCCCCCCCCGCTGTAAATAGGCCCTGTAGTGAACTTTCCGGTTCCCCTTGGCACGTTCTAGCGCCCAGCACCGCATAATAGAAAAATTTTTGGGGGCCCTGGTCAAAATGCTAGGGGGGTTTCCCGGGAGCCCATGTGCCATTTACAATTTTCGGGGTTTTTGTTTGTGTGAAAGGGTCCCCCTAGCTGCTGTTACCGCTGCACCTTGTGGTAAGCCATCCTCATGTTTTCTTTAGCCATTGAACAGGGGAATTATTTTGCCTATGAATTGTTTTCTGGACTTTTTAATTTTCCCAAATTTTCTTGCCTAGAGGGGACACATTTCCCGGTTATGTTGTGGATGTTTAAATTTCCCGCTTCTCCCCCCTTTTGGGGTAAGAATGAAGGTGTTGTTGCTCTCCCATTAAATTTTAATGGCATCGGGTTATCGCTATTTACTACGCATTATAATTTCAAAAACTGTTACTATAAATCGATTGTCAAAACAATCCTCATCACTAGTTATGAGGGTAGCCTTTTTATTTGGGTTTTCCCCAAATCATTTACTAGGTCCCCCCCTGGGGGGTTCTGGGTTTTTGCCACCCTTCTTGTGATCTTTTGACCCCCTGGAGAGAATTTTCATGGGCTCCAAATCGAGGGGGATTATCAGTGGTCTTGTATGTCTTCCATTTTCAAAATTTTTGCTCCCACAGTTTATTTCTTCACACCAATTGTTGCTTATTTTCAGATTCATCTTACAAGCCTGGTGCAGGGCTGAAATTTTTTTCTGGTGCCCTTCCACAGCTCTTTTGGTCTTCACCATAGTGGAGTTTGGAGTGTACTGTTTTTGGGGTTTGGAGGTGTTTTTTATGATAACAATCAAACAGGCCATTCAAGGTAAGATTGGGGGACAAGGGGCCCTTAAAGAAGAATACAGGGTTTTGAGAGCCAAAACTTTGTTTCTTTAGGTACCAAATACTTATTTTCCCCCTTAAAATTTTCAAATAAATTCTTTCCAAATCAGACATTGTATTTTTGGATTTTTTTTTCCATTTTTGACTTCAAGTTGAGGCACCTATGATTTGTTGGAACGGCACCGCACCCTGCCTCTGCCCCCGCTACCCGGGGGAAGTCCGCCGTTGCCCGGATTCGGGGGACGGGCCCTCCCTCCTGGCGTCGTACTCACCCGGCCCGCCTCCTGTGTCTCAAAAGCCCTGTGCCGGCCCGTGCGCATCCCCTGCCCCTAGGGCGCGCCCACGGTTTTTTGGGAAAAATTTTAAGGCCATAAATTTGGCTAATTGCCGGGCAACGCCCCCCCCCTTTATTTACCGGTCGCTTTTGCCCACTCCCCGAAAACTTTAGTGCCTTTCCCATTGAAAAGCGTTTCCCGTTGTATTTCTGATCTATCATGTACCCTAAATTTGCTTTTGTTTCCCGACCACAATCTCTGCCGCCGCCCTACCTTTGCAGCCACAACCACAACCAAGCCCCTGTCCGGGGCCTTTTCCTGGGCCCCCCCTACAGCAAGTCTTACATTTTGTACCACACAAAACCTCGGCTGCCTCGCAAGCAAATCCCCGTCAGGGTAGCGACCTGGTAGATTCCTGACGGCAAGTCATTTCCGCTTTGCGGCGGGCTCTGGTGAAAACCGAACCAAATTAACTCCCCTCCCTGGCTGGCTTACACCATCGCTTTCGGGGGGCCAGTGGACCCCACTTTTTGCCCCGGGGGGCCCTTTTCGATGTCAATTACGGGGCCTTCTCATTTTTTTTAAGTGGGCAAAACTTACAAAAATTGGGTTTTGGGGGCCTAAATATTTTTTTTTCCCCACGTGGGGCCTCTGGAGTGGTCCAATTTGGTTTCCCTGGAAAGGGAAAACCAAAAAGTTGAAAATGATTTCTTTTAAAATTTGTTGTTACCAATGAATCTGTTGCTGATTTTAAAAAATTTTTTTGGGGTCTTTTTTTCTCCACAGTACTAAAAAAAATTTCCCTTGGGTTTTAAAAATAGAAATATTTTTCTTAGTTTAAAAATATTTATTATCATTTGAGAGTGATATATATGGCAATGTGTCAGGAAAGGGGTGGTTTAAATGGCCACAGCAAGTGGGGTTTGTAAGCCATGCCAGGGGGGGAATCTTAGTAGGTCTGGTTTTTCCCACCCCCCCACTCCCGGGGGGGCCCTACCGGGTTTTGCTCCCCCTGCTTTTGATTTGCTTGTGATGGCAGCCAGTATGCAGTGTGGTACAGAATTGGCAGACAGATACAAGGTCAGAGACGGGCAAGAATGTCAGGGCAGGTGGTAGGCACCGTGGTCAGGAAAACAAGCAAGAAGGGTCTGATGCACCGGAATACAGAGATAGTACAACACTCGCCACAACTAACACTTAACCAATGAACTGGCAGAGAGGACAGGAGGATGAGGTTTAAAAAAGGGAAGGGCAAAAACCTTATTGGGCATTAAGGTGGCATGTATAAGGGGTGTGCCAAAAGGGGTTGGGGTTTTTTTAAATAGAGGTCGCAGGAAAGGGGAAAATGGGCCTATATTTTTTGATCAAAAAGTTTTACTAATAACACCGGCTTTTTTTTAAAAAAGTTTTGCTGAAAAATTGCAATAAATAACATATTGTATGGGGGTGTGCGGCCCAATGCCTCTCCCTTCCTTTGTTTGGGTTTTACTAGTCTATTTTTTTTCAACCTGGATCAGCACCCCTCCCCTTTGGGCCCGGGTTTGTTTTTAGTTAGAATTAGTCTTTTAAAAAGGGTTAATGTCTTTTTTTTTTTAGTCTGTTTGGGCGGGACCCAAAGAAGAGGTAAGTTTTGTGAAAACCCCTTTCCTTTTTTTGGGTGGGGGTTGCTTTTATGGCCCCCCCTTTTGCTGCTTTTGCTGGTGTGTTGGTTCGGACCGGGACCCGGGGGCTAGGTCTGGCAGCATTTAGGGTTTTGGGAAAGGGGGCTTTTTTGCCCCTCATCTGTGCGATTTTTGCTGCGGGGGTGGCCCCCGTGCAGTGTTTCCCCCCAAATTTAGTGTGGGGAAACCCACTTTTTAGGGTCGCCATGAAGTGGCAAGGGGGCCCTATATTGTTTGTTTCTAAACTATACAAAGAAACTCTTTTTCTTTTTTTGAAATGTTTTTTTTGGGTGAAACATCAGATCAAAAAATTTAGTATGAGGATGTGCGGGTCCTTGTCTCCCCCTTTCCCATTTTTGGTAATAAGGGAAGCACAAAACCCTTTAATTGGTCTTTAAGGGCGGAATGTTTAAATGGGGCCAAAAGTCGGGTTTGGTATTTTCGCCCGACCCCGGCGAAAGCCCTGTTGCATTTTTGTATTTGCCCCCCAAATACCCCAATTTCCGGCAAAAATTTAAGAGCACAAGGGGGCACTTTTTTAAATGCGTTGATTTTGGGGGGTTTTTGTGGGGGGTGCTGCGCATAGAACTTTTATAAAGCTTTTGGAATTTTTAGTTCTTTACAGCAAATCCGTGCATTACTGTGGAACGGGGAAAAAACCATTTTTTAAAAAGGGGTTTTTAACTGAGCCAAAAAAAGTTTTACTTAGCGCTAAAATTTTCCCTGATTTATGCCCCGCTGTAGGGGGGTTTTCCTAAATCAGGTCCCAATAAAAGCTATTATAGTTTTTTATTTATTGTTTTGCATTTACACGCCACTTTTTCATACTGCCCCCCCCTAAGGGTGTAATGGCCGGCACACGCATGCCCTAGGGAGCGGGTCCCTTTGTGCGCTGCCTGAGCTGGAGTGGGGGCGGGGGGGTAGCGAGGAGTAGTGTGGGTCGGGGTAGGGCCCCCGTCTTTTTCCCCGGGTTGTTGGATTTTGCAGCATGGCCCGCGACATGGACCTCAGTGCGGGTCGTTACAGACCTCCCCCGGATGCCCCCTCTTCTTACAGTTAAGCTGCAGATGGAACTTGCAAAGGAGTTCAGGAGCATTGCTGTTTTCCAGTGTTTTCAAAGATCTTTCCTCCGGACCGAACCCCATTCCATTCAATTAGACTTTCTTCCTTCTTTCGTGTTTTATGGCCAGGATCTCCTGAACTTCATAGGTGTCCCCTGAATCAATTTCCACAGGGGAGTTCACTTTCCTCACAGAATAGCTGTTCAACACCACTGGCTTCAAGAGCAAGATGTGAAATTGGGTTAGGGATGCAAAAATTTGGGGGGAGGTAGAAAAGCTTATAAAGAAGGATTAAACGCCGTAAGACAGGGAATTACTCAGTTTTTGAGGACCAAGGTTTGGGTTTGGGGTTTTCAGTCTGATATTTTTAGCCGAGAGCAAAACTTTATCTCCAGGTTCTCCGCTTCTTGTCAGCTTGTGTTTTGGTCCTGATGGAGGCTTGGCGGAAGGGGGGTTGGAAAAGGTTCCCGACAGATGAGGATTTTGGGTAGGTTAAATTCAGTGTCCACAGAGGAAAAATCCCGGACCAACGGCCAAAGGAAAAAGAAAGGAAAAAGGGGGGATGATAACCATAGACTTTGAAGAATGGAGATTTCTCCCTTTGGGTTCAGAATCCCCAAATTTGGTTTTAAAGGAAACTTGACCAAGGGAAAAAGCTTTGGTCAATCGACTTTTCGGGGGACACAAAATGGCGAAGGTAAATCCCGAGAATTGGTTTAGTCTTCCCCCTTTTTCCATGGGGGCTGAGGGTGGTAAGCTGGGAGGGAAATTCCCAATTATTTTGGAGACAGGAACTGGGGGCTTGCTTTAAATTTTTGAGAAGAATTGAAACTCCAAAAAGTTGAACCCCAAAAGTGGGGGAGGGAACCCCCTGCCCGAGGTAACTAAGTGATAGAAATGGTAGGCACTGCAAAAGGGAGAGGGGAGACCTGAGGGGACGTATAAAGGCGTCATTTTTAAAAAAAGGTTGGTAACAACCCCAAAATTTACCGTTAAGGCAGGGGAGGATGCAAGTTGGTAATAAAATCCTTGGGGATGTGTTTTGCAGGGCCCCTTTAGGGATCGGGTTTAAAGGGCAGTAGTTGGCCAACAGGTCTTTGAAGGGGTGTTTATTTTTTCACAAGGGAAAACCCGGGTGAAAACAAAATCTTTGGGCAGCTGGGAGAGTGTAGGCCCCCATTTAAAGTACACATTAATGGGAAAGGGGTCTTTCGGGAAAAGCCCGGGGGTCCCGTTAAATTGGTAGTGTTCCCCCAAAGAAGGATATCCCTCCACAGTGCAGGGCATGCTAAGGTTTTGCCAGGGGGTATTTCCCCAAAGGGGGGAAACCACAGAGATGAGGACATTCCCGAGGTTTTTATAAGCGGGTGGTTCCAAGGGCCAGGAATTTTGGTATCATAGGCGAGAGAAAGAGCATCGACTTTTTTCATTCTTCTCAAAAGGTTTTTAAAAAAGCACAAAAAATTTAATCTGGGAAAAGGGAAAAGGGGGACCAAAATTGGGTTGACGAGGATTTAAAGTTGGGGCAGAAAAAAAGGGGTTTTTTGGTTCTGTATAGATTTTTTGGGGTGTAGGGCCTCAAGTGCCAATTTTATGGCCAGAAGCTCAAGATCTCCAAAAGTGTAATTCCTCTCCACCGGAGAGAAAGTTCTGCAGAAGCCACAGGTGACAGATTTCCCATTAGGCATATTTTGTGAGGGGGACGCCCCCCGTCCTACCCAAAAGAGGATCTAGTTTAAATTTAATGACTTTTTTTGGGCCGGCCGGGAAGGGGCAAGACCAAAGCAGAAGCAAAAGCAGTAAATTTAGGGAAACCCAAAAACATCTTTTGGGGGAATTTTCCCCTTAAGGTGCCCATTTTTTTTGTGAATTTTGCCCAAAAAAAATGTTGACCCGAAAACCGATTATTGCAAATATCGCCAACCCAAAAAAGGGCATTTTTAAATTTTGAATGCGCCTAAAGTAGGCGCATCAAATATGCTAGCAATGTTAAGCTATGCGCCTTTTTTTTGTTGTACGCCTAAATTAGGCACAATAAATATGCTATACAAGGAATACCAGATGCCAGATATTTGGCAGGTTTATTTATTCAGGCACATTATACATTTAATGCATCTTAAAACTGGTGTGGAAGCGCCTGCTTTCTGACATGTCGCCCCTTCTGTTTTGGGCGGCCAGAGCTTAGGGTTGCTGCCTTTCTTCGTTAGAGCATCAATAGGTGCCACCAAAGTGGAGATCTGAGGAATAAACTGCTAATAATGATTGGAAAAACCTATAAAGTGATGGACAGCCCAGATACCAACTAGACGAGGCCATTGAAGAACCACAAAGAGTTTGGCTGGGTCCATTTGGAGACCGTTGTCTTATATTCAAGGAGGTACAGACTGATCCAATCATACAGGCACTTCTCCAATTTAGTGTAGAGCTGATTGGTACGTAATCGTTTAAGAACCAATCATACGTGAGCACGGTGAGACTGTAAATCTGGGGAGCAGAATAGGATATTTCAAGATAGACCACAACATAAACATAAATGAGATCTCAGAAGATCTCAGTGATAAAATCTTGGTAAACAGCCTGTGTATTATATAAACCAAAAGGCATAATCAAGTATTCGAAGGGTTCATCGCGGGTGTTGAAAGCGGTCTTCCATTCGTCGCCTCTGCATATAAGATTGTAAGCTCCCCGCAAGTCCAACAGTAAAGATCTTGCCTCTGCGAAGCCGGTCAAAGAGTTTGAAGATCAATGTGAGAGGATATCTGTTTTTTATGGTTATTTTATTAAGACTCCAATAATCAATACAGGGATGGAGGGATCCATCCTTTTTCTCCACGAAGAAGAATCCTGCGCCAGCGGAACAAGTAGACCCTGAAGGGGCTCTGTGCCGTGCAGAAGATTGACAGGACATTCATAAGGTCTGTGAGTTGGGAGAGACTCAGCTTGCTTATCACAGAAGATGTCAGAAAACTCCTGGTATGGCAAGTGAAGTAGGTGGCGAAGTAGGACACACTGCTCGAGGATCCATCAGTCAGCTGGAATGTCAGTCTTGCCCCCAATGTGTGACCGTGCCTGCTTGCCAGTTAAGAATGGGAGCGTGGCGTTGGAGCCATGGGAGATCCAGAAGAACCTCGGAGGAGGAACGAGGCAGCACATGGAACACCATCCTCTCTCAGTGCAGTGACCTCACTTGTAGAGTCAGAGGCTCGGTACAAAATCAAATGGAGTCCTTCAGGCATTATTCTTTGATGGAAGAAATGAATAACAGCTTGTCCAGACGGACCATAGGGAGATGGAACTTGGCCACCCCTGAAGCATCCACAAAATTTCCCGCAGATCTGGTATCTAAGAAGGTTGAGGCTTGAAGCACAGTAGCAGAGATGGGAGAGAGGAGAACTGGCATGGCCAGACGTGGAGAGGTGGTCTACACACCTGGGGATGCCTCTCCCATGAAGCCTACAGTTGAAACCAGAAGTTTACATACACTATATAAAGAGACAAATATGCAAGTTTTTCTCATTATCTGACATGAAATTAGAATAAACCTTACCATTTTTAGGTCAATTAGAGCTACCAAATTATTTATATTTGCCTAATGCCAGAATAATGATAGAAAAATTATTTGTAAGGCATTTTTATTATGTTCTGCAAAAGTTAGAAGTTTACGTAAACTAGGATTACTATACCTTTAAATAATGTGGGACAGCCCATATGATGAAGTCATGTTCTTGAAGATTCTAATAGGTTTACTGGCATTATCTGAGTTAATTAAAGAGACATACGTGGATGTATTTTAAAGCACACTAGAAACAATCTGCTTCTGTGTGTAACATCATGGGAAAGTCTAAAAAAATCAGCCAAGATATCAGTAAGAGAATTGTGGACTTGCACAAGTCTGGATCATCCTTGGGTACAATTTCCAGATATCTGAAGATGCTTCATTCATCTGTACAAACGATTATACGCAAGTACAAACAAGATGGGAATGTCCAGCCATCATACCGCTCAGGAAGCAGACGGGTTCTGTATCTCAGAGATAAATGTGCTTTGATCCAACATGTGCATATCAACCCAAGAGCAAAAGCAGAAGACCTTGTAAAGATACTGAGGAAAGCTGGTAAAATTGGGGCATTATCCACAGTGAAACAAATACTGTATCAACATGGGTTGAAAGGCCACTCTGTCAGGAGGAAGACATTACTTCAAAAGAAACATATAAAAGCCAGATTTTATGCACACAGGAAGAAAGACCTACATTTCTGGAGACATGCCCTGTGGTCTGACGAAACTAAAATTTAACTGTTTGGCAATAATGACTATAATTACGTTAGGAGGAAAAACAGAGAAGCTTGGAAGCCTAAGAACACCATCCCTACTGTGAAACATGGGATGGCAGCATCATGTTGTGTGGTTGTTTTGTATCAAGAGGGACCGGTGCACTTCACAAAATAGATGGCATCATAAGGAAAGAAAATTATGTGGCAATACTGAAGCAACACCTCAAGACAACAACCAGGAAGGGACAATGACCCAAAGCATGCTGCCAAAATGGGTACGAAGTTGCTTAGGGATGGAGTGGCCATCACAAAGCCCTGGTCTCAATCTTATTGAAAATTCATGTTCAAAGTTGCAAGGGAAGGTGCAAGCAAGGGCCCTCCCACACAGGGGTTCAGTTTTTCCCAGTTTGAAGGGGGTGGGAAAAAATTCTTACCAACTATTGTGAGAAGCTTGGGCAGGATACCCAAAATGCTTGCCCCAAGTCATACAATTTAAGGGAAAAGTACATGTTACTAGTTGTAGGTTTGAAAAAAGAATATTTATGTCTACAAGTACAAGCAAGGGGGGGGAAAAATGTGTTGAAGGGAAAGGATAATGGTTTTTAACCCCTTTTCCCCTATGATGAATGTTTTGAAACCCTAAGGCAAGAAAAAATTGCTTAAGTAAGTTTTTCTTTTCTGATCCCAGAGTTCCCATCAGACGGGTCTAAAATTATATATGGCTACATATGTTTTAAAATTTTTTTTAGTTTGGTGATACCTAACCCTTTCTTGAAACTCGAAAACATTTCCCAAATGTGACTAGCCCCTCTGGTGGAATTTGACAGTTTTAACAGTTCTAAGTGAAGAATGCTTTTCTCCTTGGAATTGAATTTTTTTCTCCCGCCGAAGGGAATGTCCCCTTGTCTTTTGAGCTTTAATAAATAGCTTTTTCCCAAATTTTTGGGAGAGGCTATATACTTATAAATAAGTTTAATTCTTTTAATAAGGTGCTCCATTCCCCTTATAAGTTTGGTTGCTCGTCTTTGCACTCTCTCTATCCATTACTTCCCTTTTTATAAACTGGGGCCCGAATGAATGCATATTTCAAGTGAGGCACACCAGATTATTAAACTAGTCCTGCAAATCCATGCCCCCTTTTAATACACGCCTTTTTCTTTCTTGTCAGGGCGGCTGTTTACATTGCATGCTGTTTTTAGTCTTGATCAGAAAGGGGTGTCAAAATCGTTTTCACCGGGGGCCACACAGCCTCATGGGAACCCTTTAAAAGGGCCGACATAATTTTAAAACTGTATAAATGACAGTCTCCTTTAAAAGTTAAAAACCTATTAAAAAGTAGCAAGTTTATTTAAAAAGTATTTTGTTATAAATTGTCCTTTGGGGCAACCAGGAAAGCAGGGCTTTGGGGCCCCCAAACCCAAAAACCCCGACTCCCCACCCTCATTTCCAAAACCTCCGACTTCCGACTCCCCCATACAGGCACATTTTAAGTGATAACTTACTGTAGTAAAATGGTAACAAAGGCTGTTTATCTCCCTTTTGATACAATAATCAAGCTATTTGGGGAACAGACAATGAAAAACAAAGGGAACAATTTTTGATCTTTTGAACACTTTTTGGGGGGAGTTTGAAAAAAAAGCTGTATTTTTTTATCCAAGTTAGTCTGCACCAAAATTGGGGAAAGTGTGAAGGGACCTGGGTTAGATTTTGGTCAAGAATGCATTAATTGATCCAGACCCCAGAAGGATTCAGGCACATTAAAAACCCAAAAGGGGGGGTTTCCCCAAACCATTAACTAAGTAACAAAAATTAACTTTTTGATTTTTAGGAGAAAAACAGTAACAATGCGTTACAGGAAAGATCTGCAGAACTGAGCAATGCTAATCTTGCAAGTAAAATTTATGTAAAAGATGGGGTAAGATGATTATAAAAAATTACAGTAGTTTATGTACAAAACTGTATCGTGGAGGTAAATATGTAGCCTGAAAGTCTCACATTTTTAAAACATTTCTACTTTTGTTGTCAGTGTAAAATATATTTATTGGATATACTTTAGAATAAAAAAAAATTTTGTAAATATGCAAAACATCGGAACCTTTTGGGGAGTCTCTGAATTTGTTCTGGGAAATAGCATTGCCCCCATCAGACCCTGCTACATGACCTCAATCTGATCTCATTATTTCCAGGCTAGAGAACGGCCCTCTATACACTAACTTGGGTTGGGGAAAAAGGGTGACCAAGGGGAAACATCTCTAACAATGCCAGAGTAAAAAAGGAATTCCCTCAGCCTCAGTCAGTTTTGATAAAGGGTTGGACTCTTTACTTCTTTGAAAGTGGGTGAAAAAATTTTGCTGAATTTTTTTGCTATGGGAGCAAAAATTTTCTCCCGGGGCAGCGCTTTGCCTGCTCCATGTCATAAATTTACACTCCTCTGTAAAAACCTGAAAAAGGGGAAGCTCGCACTGGTCGGACCCAAATTTTTCCTCTTGCTTTTTGCACGCATCAAACTAACTGGCCAACTTATATATTTTGGGAGTTGGTCCATTTTTTGACATTCCGACTCCTGCAAAATAGGGCCCGACTCCGACTACAGCTGCAGGAAAGACATATTGTACCTAAGTAATGGTGCTACATTACATCGTCAATATTGATATTTTTTTAAATTAGAAACCCAAAAAAAAAGCAAAATACCAGTATAACAATTTAAAAAAAGGTTTTTGAAAAAGCCCATTTTAGGTTACCTATTTTGTTTTTTTTGGTGGATGTCTGACACCGTTTTCCCGAGGCAGTGTTTTTATTCTGGTTTCAGGTTTTTTGCTTAGCAAACCATAAAACGGGATGGAGGTGGTCATCGGTAATACTGATCTTGCTTGTCTTGTTAGATTCAAATTGAAAACATGTGTTCGCAGAGTGGTGCTCCCAAAATTGAAGAAAAACGGGGGGAGCTGAAGTCGACTCTGGCACAAAGAGGGGGGGAGTAGAGACGGTAGAAGTCCTCAAATTTTTACGTCCAAATTTTGGGTCTAGGCCACTAACGCTTTTAAAATCAATTAACCCATCTGGGGGTTGTGGGGTGCACTGTCAAATCACTGTAAAAGGATTTTGGGAAAGATGGCAAAACTTTAATGTGTTTTTTTGAAGTCTGAGAAGCGGCCCTTCAAATTCATCAATTAACCTGCTCAATTTGGTAATAATTGAATGCATGAAAAAAAACCAGGAGTGAGGCTGAATTATTGGCAAGCGGAAAGGGGCAAAATTTTTCCTTATCCACCTGGGACTTTCCAAAAATGAAGTTTCGCTGGGAAAGCTGTAATCAAGTCAGACATTTGCGTGTGATTTTTTAATCCCCCGAGCTTCTGATTCAGTTGGGCAAGATGCTCGGTTATGTCACATAAGAAGAAAAAAAACACAGCCGTTTTTGATCTGGGGCTAGACAAGGGGTTTTTCCCTTTTTTTGCATAAAAAGTGCGATTTCTTCTCTTAGTTCAAAAAATCGTTTCAGGACTGCACTCCTGCTCAGCCATCTTACTTCTGTATGGTATGGCACGTCTTCATACTGCGAGTCCAGTTCCTGCAAAAACACTTGAAACTGGCGATGATTCAAGCTACGCGCCCGAATGAAGTTTACAGTTTTCACGACTGTGGTCATAATGTTATTCAGTTCCAGAACCTTTCCACACAGAGCTTCTTGATGGATAATGCAATGATATGTTAACAGAGGTGTGTTGCAGTTACTTTTTTGCAACTTCTCCTTCATAAGCCCAACCAAGCCTGTTTTTTCTCCAAACATTGCAGGTGCACCATCTGTAGTTAGCCCTACCAGCTTTTCCCAGGGTAATTTGTGATTATTCATAGACTTCTCAACCACATCAAAAATGTCCTTCCCTGTTGCTGTCCCATGCATGGCAATTACATCCAAAAGTTCCTCAGTGACAGAAAAGTCAGCTTTCACACCTCTTATAAAGATGGATAGATGAGCTGTATCTGTGTTGTCTGTGCTTTCATCCAGCTAGTGAAAAAGCCATGTAACTGGGCGCCTCCTCGGCCAGCTGTGTGGTCAGATTTTCTGCTAGTTCCATAACACGGTTTGTGATGGTGTTTCTTGACAAACTGATATTTTTAAAAGTCTGTATTTGATCAGGACATACCTGCTCACACACTTTTAGCATGCACTGCTTCAAAAACACACCCTCTGAAAAACATTTTGAAGCTCGAGCAATTTCTTCAGCCACGATAAAGCTAGCTTTCACTGCTGCATCATTTTTAGCTACAGCTGTGATGAACAAATTCTGCTGCGATTGCAGTCTGCCTTTTAATTCTTGCACCAATTGTTGCTTTTCTTGGAGGCTAAATTTAGCATATTTAGTTCCATGTTTGGTCTCAAAATGCCGACGTAGATTGTACTCCTTTAGCACCGACACCGTCTCATAACACAAAAGAAATTTTTGTTTTTCTCCTTGTAACACAAACATGTATTCCCATTTCCCATTTTTTTATAAAAATACCTTTCCCTTTGGGGCATCAATCTTTCTTTTTCTGAACTTTTAGAATTAAAATTTTGTTTTAAACCCGGGTATGGTGAACACCTAAGTAAAAGACCAAGATTTTTTTTTTAAAACCCCCGGGAAAAAATAAAATTTAAGGCCCTCTCACCACACACCCCATTCCCCTGTCCACCTATTACCCGTGCTACATGCTAACACAGGGGGTTTTCCTACTTTTGGGCCGTTCTATTTTGCTTCAGAAACCCGTCACACGCTGCACCCCCGGAAAAGATACCTGAGTCAGGAGCAGGAAAAAGGTTTGTTTTTTGGGGAAAAAAAAATACATACAAATAGAAAATTAAAAACTTTTTTCAATAATAAACGCCTCTAAAAAAAGGGGAATGCATTCCCACATAAATATCGCATACAAGAAGAAAATTTATCATAAACCATACCCCTTACTACAAAAACCCCCCAGAAACCCAAGACCAAACATCAAAGATAAAAAATAGAAAAATAATCATCATGCCCAGAAAATCCCCCACCACAAAAAGGATTGAATAAACTGAGTAACAAAAATTAACTTTCAGATAAGGAAATCATAAAATATTCGGAACAGAATGTTCTGATTTTTGTAATGGTTTTTTGTTTACAGTTTAAACCGGGATAACACAGAAAGCTGCAAAAACAAGGAAAAAGCAAGCTCTGCTACTCTGAACCACCAAAAGGGGAATTTTCCCCACACGGCACCTTGTTTTCGGGGTGAGCACCCCGATTTTCTGATGTTTCTCGGGGTCCGCTGAAAGCCCCCAGAGAAAACATCTAAAAATTTACCCAGTGACTTTAAAACTCCCGGGGAAAGACAAAACATGCACAGCGTTTTACAAAAAGAGATCCCGCTGCGGTTTCCATCGCGCCTGTGGGGTCCGCCCTTGGGGATCGATCACAGAAATGAAATGTCTTTAACCGCACAAAGCCCGCCATGGGAACATCCCTTTAAAACTTTTCCTGAATATTAAAAATTTTATACTACTCCCAAATACTTTGAACAAGTCCCATATATTTTGGTTTTAAAAAGGCCCCCCGGTTGTTTTGGTTTTTAAACAGACATATGAG
Organism: Phyllomedusa bahiana; assembly: GCA_025379985.1. NCBI lineage: Eukaryota > Metazoa > Chordata > Amphibia > Anura > Hylidae > Phyllomedusa > Phyllomedusa bahiana. Next base: position 34,131 of record JAODAL010035990.1, read on the forward strand.
TGATTAAAAGCAAATTTCCATTAAAGGGGACTCACAGGGAGGGCCTCTTTTACGGAAAAAAAAGGGGTTGTTCACTTTTCTTTCTTCCACCTTTAAAAATCCCCCCCCCCCCACCCCCAATTTTTGGGGCGTCTACTGAAAATTTTAAAACCTTGCCCCCTGGGGGAAATTTAAACCCCCCAAAAACCCAATTTTTGAATCCTCATTTTTTCCATTTTGCCCAAATAAACACTTTTTTTTCCCATTTTTGGGCAAACTTAAAAATGATTAAAAAAAAACTACAATACTTATGCATAAATTTGTCGTCTGATAGCCAAAAACTTTTCAGACGGACCTAAAACACATCACAAAAAAGGGAGTTCACATGGATGCAAGACCCGTGTGAACATAAACCCCTTTTAATGTCCGAATATAAACAAATTTTACTACTACCAAAAACTTGGGAAAAAGTGCCCATATAAAAAAGAAACTACCAGTTTTTTTCTAGGCTTTACAGACATATGAGTGATTACAGGGCCAAAAAAAAAATTTTCTTGAAATACCAAGGGGGTGTCCCCCAAAACGGAAAAAAATAGGTTTTTTCAAATTTTTTGCTTCCCGGGTTTATACCACATATTTGGCGTCTACTGACAATAACTTGTCCCTGTGGAATTAACCACACAAACATCTTGAAATCCTCATTTTTTCCATGTGACTTTTTTTATTTTTCCGTATACAGAGCTATTTAAGGTTTTTGGTTTTTTTTGCGGGATTGACCGACGTTTAATTGGCATCACTGTGGTGTTTATATGAGCTTTTGATCGCTTTTTAATCTGTTGTATATGCTTTGGGATGAACAAAAATCACAATTCTGTGACTGTTTATTTTGTTTTGTTTTTTGCAGCGTTCAACAATGTGGGTTAATTAACATGACATATTTATATGGCAGGGCGTTACGCACGCGGCGATACCAAATATGGGTACTTTATTTATTTTTGATCTTATTTGGGGCGATTAGCGTTTGTAAAGGAGAAAGGGCGGTGTACGTGTTTTTATTTTATTTTTTGTGTTTGTGTTTTACTGTGTTCACCATTTTTTTTTTACTTTTTCACCTTTTTTTCGATGGGAAAATCATTTTTATATTAGAAATCAATACACAGCTTTCTGCAGTGTATTGGTGTATATTTCAACTGACACTCATGGTGACGTCACAGACAATCCGGAAGGCATTCTCTACCTTCCGTGCTGTCTGTAAGCACAGCAGCTGCATGATCGTGTATGATCGTGCGGCTGATAGCACCGACAGAGACACAGGAGGAGACGCTCCTCCTGTGTCTTGCTTAATTATCGCGACCTAGAGGTCGCTATAATTGGGGGGTTAATCCACCCTCCTACCCACCCCCCGGAGTGATCTCTGGTCGGGGCCGATGCTGCGGGATGTCAGCACTGACATACCGCAGCGATTGCACAAACTCTGCTTTACAGTTCGCACGATCACCAGGATGTATGCATACATCCAGGTAGGTTAACCCCCAGACGACCTGGACATATGCATACATCCAGGTACGTTAACCCCCAAACCACCTGGACATATGCATACAACCAGGGACGTTAAACCCCAGACGACCAGGACATATGCATACATCCAGGTACTAGCAAAAAGAAGTAACGGACGGCACTCACCAATCTTCTCAGCAGTATTTCTTTATTTCATAGCAGCAACAAGCCAGACGGGGACAGGAGGTAACAAAACACCAACACCAACACCAACGATCGTTTCGCGCTCACCTGCGCTTTCTCAAGGTGTGTCGGGAAAATGACGTAATCACGTCTTATATCCCGTCTGTGCCTTTCATCACATACACAATAACAACAAATTATTTATCAAAATAACAACATTTCCATAGAACAATACAATACATATTCACATTAATACAAAAACATTTGTGCTCATAAAAATGGAGAGAAATCGTTTCTGTCATTCAGCCCCATTAATCCCAAGGCATCAGTGCGCAAAATCCATCTAGCTTCAGCCTGCAGGAGTCGTGTATTCCGATCTACCCCTATATCTGACGAGGAGACCCTCTGGATTCCTGCAAACAGAATACCAGACGTATCCCCTCCGTGAACCTCATGCATGTGTGATATAAATTTAGGGGCACCTTTTCTCGTTTTGACAGAATACAGATGTTCACGAATCCTGACAAATAGAGGACGAATCGTTTTGCCTATGTAGAAGAGTCCGCAGCTACACCATAAAACATAAACCACAAATTTGGTGCGACATGTAATCATGTCCTGCACAGTATGTGTTACTGCTCCTATATGTATAGTTTTACCTACAGACATTTTACTACAGAACGAACATGATCCACATTTTAAATTACCTCTTGGAGAACACTTTTCTAGCCAATTATTTTTATTATCTTGACCACTATTCAAACTTCCACGTACCAATTCATCCCGTATACTGTGGCATTTCCTAAATGTTACAATGGGGGGTTCCTTAGTTTTTTCTTGCAACTCTAGATCTGACTCCAAAATGTGCCAATTGCTCCTTATGGCTCTATTTATCATTTGGGACATATTGTTGTATTCAAAGGAAAAAATAGATCTATCACATTTTCTCCTTATCCTACCCCCAAATAATAATTTGTGTCTGTCCTGATTGATAGCTTTAGTAAATGCTTGCGAGATCAGTTGCTCATTATAGCCCCTATCTCTCAATCGATCCGCCAATTCTAATGATTGCTCCAAGAAATCGTGATACTCACTATTATTACGTCTCAATCTAAGAAACTGTCCATATGGCAAAGATCTTTTGACATGGTCAGGATGAAAACTATTGCAATGTAATAGAGAATTAGTAGCTGTCTTTTTTCTGTATCCTTTCGTCACACATTTATTATCAAGAAGGGTAATCTCAACATCTAGATAAACAAGCGATTTATCTCCAAAATTAGCTGTAAATTCCATAATGATTTGAACATGGAATTTACAGCTAATTTTGGAGATAAATCGCTTGTTTATCTAGATGTTGAGATTACCCTTCTTGATAATAAATGTGTGACGAAAGGATACAGAAAAAAGACAGCTACTAATTCTCTATTACATTGCAATAGTTTTCATCCTGACCATAGTCAAAAGATCTTTGCCATATGGACATTTCTTAGATTGAGACGTAATAATAGTGAGTATCACGATTTTTTGGAGCAATCATTAGAATTGGCGATCGATTGAGAGATAGGGGCTATAATGAGCAACTGAATCTCGCAAGCATTTACTAAAGCTATTAATCAGGACAGACACAAATTATTATTTGGGGGCAGGATAAGGAGAAAATGTGATAGATCTATTTTTTCCTTTGAATACAACAATATGTCCCAAATGATAAATAGAGCCATTAGGAGCAATTGGCACATTTTGGAGTCGGATCCAGAGTTGCAAGAAAAAACTAAGGAACCCCCCATTGTAACATTTAGGAAATGCCACAGTATACGGGATGAATTGGTACGTGGAAGTTTGAATAGTGGTCAAGATAATAAAAATAATTGGCTAGAAAAGTGTTCTCCAAGAGGTAATTTAAAATGTGGATCATGTTCGTTCTGTAGTAAAATGTCTGTAGGTAAAACTATACATATATGAGCATAACACATACTGTGCAGACATGATCACATGATCGCACCAAATTTGTGTTTATGTTTTATGGTGTAGCTGCGGACTCTTCTACATAGGCAAAACGATTCGTCCTTTATTTGTCAGGATCCGTGAACATCTGTATTCTGTCAAAACGAGAAAAGGTGCCCCTAAATTTATATCACACATGCATGAGGTTCACGGAGGGGATACGTCTGGTATTCTGTTTGCAGGAATCCAGAGGGTCTCCTCGTCAGAATAGGGTAGAGGGAATACACGACTCCTGCGGGCTGAAGCTAGTGGATTTTGCGTGATGCCTTGGGTTTAATGGGGTGAATGAAAGAAAACGATTTCTTCCATTTTTTGGCATAAAATGTTTTTGGATTAATGTGAATATGTTTTGTACTGTTCTATGGAAATTTGTTATTTTGAAAAAATAATTTGTTTTTTTGTGTATGTGATGAAAGGCCAGAGGGATATAAGACGTGATTAGTCATTTTCCGAGACACCTTTAGAAAGCGCGGTGAGGCGAAAGCGTTGGGGTTGTTTTTATTACCTCCTGTCCCCCTCTGGGTTGTTGTTCTTGAAATAAAGAAAAATCGAGAAGATTGGTGATGCCCTCCGTTATTCTTTTTGCTTTTATCTTTGGCACTGCCTATTTTGGCTGGCACCGCCAGCGTTATTGAGAAGCAATTTTTTACCCCATGGGGATCTTAACCCCTTTTGTCCTTTTCCAAAAGAGTACATTGAGTAACTTAGTGCCGTCTATTTTTTCTATTTAAGTGCAATCATCCGGGACGTTAAACCCCCGACGACCTGGCTAGCATAGTCCAGGTGGTTAACCCCCGACGCCCTGGACAAATGCATTCTCCGGGGGTTTTACCCCAAACCCCCCTGGAATATGCATACAACCGGTCGTTAACCCCCAGACGCCCGGACATTGCATACATCCGGTAGGTTAACCCCCCGACGACCCGGAATAGCATACATCCCGTATTAACCCCCAAACACCGGAAATATGCATACATCCAGGGCGTTAACCCCCCGACGACCTGGGCATATGCATACATCCAGGTCGTTAACCCCAAAACCACCGGAAAAGATACATCCCGGTCGTTAAACCCCCCGACGACCGGACATATGCATACATCCCGTACGTTTCCCCAGACGCCTGGCATTGCATACATCCAGGGATTTAACCCCCAAACGCCTGGACATTGCATACGTCCAGGGGGCTTTAACCCAAACCACCTGGACATATGCAACATCCGGTAGTTAACCCCCAAAACCACCTGGGCATGCATACATCCAGGTAGTTAACCCCCAAAGACCTGGAATTGCATACCCCAGGTAAAGTTAACCCCCCCGACAACCCGGACATCTATAATCCCGGGCGTGAAGGGGGTTAATAGAAAACCCCTTAATGATAAGTCAGCAATGCTGACCACAACTAGTGGCACAGTGGCCACTAAACACCTGTACAATTAATCATTTTAAAAAAAATCTGTACATTTTTCAAAGACTGTGGGGTCAGGGCCTGCCCACTGCTTAGCAGTCGGCAGGTAGTGTGAGGGAAACAGTACTGAGAGGGTGACTGACTTCTGGCCTGGCCTGAGTGCCTCTATTGTTCAGTTCCGGCGCCCGATACTCATGTCCCGGCCACAGACATGGGAAGGAGACAGTGCAGTGACGGGAGGGCACACCACGAGGTACTGTGCGCGCTGTCTTGCTCCGCAGAAGACGGCGCCACACAAAGTAGGAGGGGCTATAGCAGCAGCGTAGTAAGCACTGCAGAAGTCATTTTGCGGCTCCTGGAGTAAGGATTACTCAGTGAGAGCCGCGAAATGGCCGCCGCATCGCTTACTAAGTAAGCGCTGCCGCCGGTCAGCTCGCGGCTCTCACTCAGTAAGCGCTGCGGCGTACATTGCGCGGCTCTCAGTAAGCGCTGCGGCGGCTGAACAGAAAAATGTGTCGGGCTGGATAACACAAGCCCGCGGGCCTTGTGTTTGACACGTGCTTTAAGGGGTGTAGTTTCTTAGATGAGGTCATTTATGGGGGTATCTAACATACAGGTCAATCAAAGTCACGTTAGAACTGGACTGGTCCCTAAAAAATGTATATTGCAAATTTTCGAGAAAATTAGAAAATTACTACTAAATTTATAAGCCCTCTAATGTCGTAAAAAAAAAAAAAAGACATTTAAAAAAATGATGCCAAACTACAGCAGACATATGGTAGTTTGCTAGTTATAAACTATTTTGAGGGGACTAACTATCTGACTTACATGCCGACATTGTGGAAGATTGAACTTGGTAAATGTTTCACATCTTCCACGATAATTTGATATTTTTTGGACCAAAATTTCGTACTATCTTAAAGCACAATGTGTCACGAGAAAACAACTTCTGAATCACATGGATAGGTTAAAGTGTCAAAAAGTTATTCTCACATAAAGTGACACATGACAGATTTAAAAAATGGGGCTCTGTCAGAGAGGCCAAAACTGGCTCCGGCGGTAAGGGGTTAATCATAAACTGTCTGTGTCAAAAAATTTTTTACAAAAAATGCCTATACTCCCCTTCCTCTGCATTCCATTCCACTAATGGGTTTCACCGGCCCTCTGTTTGCCTTTATTTGTTTCTGAATGGCAAGTTACTTCTGTATTCGCTGATTGCCTGCAGAGGTCACTCACCAGTGCTTACATCACTATTCAGAGCTGCAGTGGTGATGTTCTATTCGGAAGCAAAGGAAAGGTAAGCAAAAAACTGTAGAGACTCAGCACCGGAATGGAGGAGCAGAGAAAGGTGAATATAGGCTTTTTTATTTAGTTTGGCAGAAGCAGCTTAAATTTTATTCAACCAGACAACCCCTTTATGAGGATTTCCTACCCTTCAATCTCTATTTATTCACTTGTTCTTACTGTATTTGCTCCTGAAGAGAAGTTTAATGTTAAATTTAGTTTTACTGAAATGGAAAAGTTAATCCAAACTTGTAAATGCGCTCCAGCAACTTCTTAGTTCGTAAATATCTTTAAAAAATATTGTTTTATTAGCTACTATGGACACTGATGTTGTTTACTCTTCATAACCTAATTAGCTCTCCTCAAGCAATTTTTATTTTATTCACTAAGGTTGACAGATCTAACTACCTCAAAGCCATGATCATAGACTTATGAAGGCATGCAATGTCCTTCAGTATGGCGCCCCTTCTGTGAAAGTGTCCCCCAGAAGCATTGCTTCTAGAGGAGAATATCTCCATAATATGATATCTGATGAAATATGGCACAATATTTTGATAAGGATTATATAAAACTGGACAGAAAAAAAATGCTGTATGAAATCAAAAGCATACATCCCTATGAGTGCAGTATTACAACTGTAAAACAACTTAAGATTTTAGCAAACTTGTAATAATGTATTGTGCAAGAGGCCTTGAAATTTTAATTTAACTATCACTGCATCAAAAGAGTAGTTAAAACTCAATATTTATCATAGTAATAATAAGAATGTACATATAGTACACTTACATGATCCCAGGGTCAAAGATGCTTTCTTCAAAGGGCTACAAGAAAAGACCATGTTAAATCCAAATGATGTGGCAATAGATATATATTCATAAATAGGAGGGAATTAGATAAATTAGCCCTATTCTATACCCCGTAAGTGTATGTACATTTTTATTATTTGTATTATTTGTGCTGAAAAACATATTTTTATATCAGTATAATAAATGTTAAGTTTTAACTTCTCTTTCAATACTACAGGTGAATTTTGGTATAGAGGGTTATGGTTTATAGCGATATGAATTCTAGTTTAAAGTGGTTGTCTCACTGCAAGGATTGCTTTTTATGCTAGAGATCTTGCAAAAACAAGTCACTTTGCAACATGTGTCCATTAACAATGTCCTACCTATTCCTAGATATCCCCTCTTGTATGGACTGCATCAGCTCCTCAGGTCACTATAGCTATAGACCTGTTCAGTCTCTCCTGATAGGCTGCCAGCACTGGTTGCTATAGCTACAGACCTGGCTTCTACTGCAGCCTAGTGGAAGCTAGTAAACACACCCCTGAATTCAAAGTGAAAATAAGAAAACAGGACTGAGGTCAGATGAATCAGTGTAGTACCTCACTGAGGTTAAATCCACACAAGAATAAATTGCTATAGAATTTATAAGCAGGCAACTGCATGAGGTCTTACAAATCCAATCCACATGTTGCAGTAGTTTTCCACAAGAAAAAGTGAACACGCTGAGGAATTAGGCTATGTCTACACAGCACTGGATTTTTTTTACTGAGGGTTTCCTAAACCCAAAACCGTCCAGTGGAATATACAACATGTTCTATATTCCGCCGGACTGCCATCGGATTCCTGTGCAAAATACATGAAAAAAAACAGCGGTTCAGTCCAGCAAAGTGAAAATGCTATTGGATTTTGGACGCCATTTTCACATTACTGTGTAGACTTAGCTATAAATATGTTGCATATTTGTTATTTTATGTGCAAATTAACCATTTTTTTGGTTTTTATTT
>JAODAL010035991.1:0-42274 GCA_025379985.1 Phyllomedusa bahiana
GTATAAACTTGGGATAGAGCTGAAGATGCAGCAAGGACATTAGACTAGAAGGCACATAGTAATGGACAAGACCAGAATATGTGGAATAGAGATCCATGATTACCACACGATCTCCAGCAGTCGCGAGAGGTACATGGGTAAATTTTACTAAGATGGGCAGGAGTATAGCACCACCGAGCCAAGAGCTTCAGGTATTGTTCCATAAAACTGGTGAAACCCATTAAACCAGGACATGGGTTTTTCCCATTGGGAGTCAGCGAAATAATTGCTCACGTCTTTCTCCCAATTTAATATGTTCATCACTTGGATACATTTAAGGTTTTGGTGAGAATATCCTATATAATTCTTGTTCCTTTATATCTCAGGAGAGAGCTTTGACAGATATTTAAAACAGGAGTCAGAACCTCAAATTTCCTTTCAAGATTCTCCTTCAGAAAATGAGTTACTTGTAGATGTCTAACATGATCGGACAATGGAATTGTTTATTTCTCAACCAATTTGTGGAAAGGGGTTAATTCCAGACCATGGTAGAGGTACTCAGGGGAAGCAATGCCTAATGTCACGCATTGAGTCACATAAATGTTAGGGATGCATCTGGACAAAGTGAGAAGAGGGATGGAAAGTGATGAAGAAGGGATACTAGGGGTCACATTCTAGGGGGAATAGATCCTCTGGGTCGAAGTGCAGGGCAGGATACCGGACAGTGGTAGCAGTGAGTCCCAGGCAGGTGACAGACTTGCTACAACAGCAGGCAATAGGAGTTTGGTAATATGTCAGGAAACGAGAAAGATACAGGAGTGCTGGACAGCGCAGGGTTAGTGCAGACACTCTGGAACACTGGTAATGCGAGGGTTAATCAGCAGGAACACAGCAGACAGAGGTCAAGCTCTAAGGATGGACACCAACAAACTGATGTTGGAGCAAGGGCAGGAAGTTCATTAAGTAGCCAGGGGTCATAGGTCAAGAGGCAGGCAATTGGGACACTGTTCCTTTAAATATCAAAGCAGTGCTGCACGCACGCCCCAATGGGGAGCACATGTGCACACTGGATGCCAGGGACACAGATGAGCTGGTTCGCAGGCAGGTGAGTAACGCTGCACAGCCAAAGCCACAGGCAGAAAGTCCAGGCCAAAGTGACACAGCCGCTGTAAGTTCTGCAAGCCACGAACCGCAGCATGATCCGTGACAGTACCCCCCTTAAGTCCTCTCCTCCGCGCTAACCAGTAACTCCAAAAGCAACTAGGGGTAACCACCTCCTCTTCAGTATCCCAGGAATGGTCATCATAGGAGGTGTTCAGAGAATCCTGGATAATTTCTTGGACCTGGGGAGCAGAAATAGAAATAGTAGGTAGGGATAGAGGTAGGCAGGAATCCGAGATGACTTGAAACTGCACTTGAGGCTCTTCAACAGGCAGAACAGCAGAAACAGGCAGAGAAACAGCTGGGCGGGATTGCCCCGGATGGGTAGACTTGAGGCAGCGTGAGTGGCATGGCTCGCCTTTTTGGACAACTTCACCCGTTTTCCAATTCAAGGACGGGCTGTGACGCTATAACCATGGAAGACCAAGGAGGACTGAGGCAGACGTACAAGGCAGGCCATAGATTGAGATTTCCTTTTAGTGGGGTGCTTCCAACTTGCAGAGACAGATGCTTGGTATGGTAGCGCACTGGTTCTTTCAGGATCTCTCACTGAAAAATCCAATAAGCAACTTGGAGTTTGGGAACAAAAAATCACTGCAAGTAAACCTACACACCCTATATCTAAAATATGACTTTTATTCAAATCCCATAAAATAAATTGTCTAAAAACCTTCACATGCAGCTTGGATCGCCACTTAGGGTACAATATGGGAGTAGGATAGTATCTGTCCCTTACAAGGCCCTACAATGACCCTAATTTAAGGTAGGGTAATTGTCCCGAAAAGGTCGGCCCCACCATCCAGGGATTAGCCCTATTATTCTTCTATCCAGTCCCTTTTTCAAAAATGCATGAGATACACTACTCCCAAAGAGTTACCAACAGGGGTCACAGATCAGATGACATAAACAGATGCAAAAAAATCCAAATCATCACACAACCATATGCCTCCGATCCCTCAGTGACCCCAAAACCGCGGATCAGATGTAGGATAACACATAGATCACACATAGTCATTTATATACAGCCCTCATCCAATATCACAGATGTTTCCTGTATTTCAAGATAGAGCATAAATCATATGTGCAAATGATAATATACGACCTTCATCTGATGCCACGGACAGTTCTTACAGTCCCGACTCGTTTCTGCTGTTATCCATGCCAGGGTTCATCAGGGGAGTATTATTGTACCCAGAAATCTAGGTAATATTGGTCCTCTGTTCTGTTTTATTGATTCCTTGCCGACGCCTGTGGTCTGAAATTCCAGTACTCCATGGGTTAAACTGGCTCCTTGCTCCTGGCTGATTGACAGTTCTATCTTCCTATCTTGTCTTTCCTTTCTTCCTCCTATTGCCTTTGTCTTTAGTTTTCCTGGCAGGTATTTAAGGGCTGTTTTGTCTCCTCCCCTTGCCTGTTATACTGGTCTGACACCCCCCTAGAGAGACACATTTTGGCACAACATTTTAAATTGTGATTTCTCACCTCTGTCTACAAAGTGTCACCCGCTGCAGAGGGTGTTACAAGGAAGCCTTATATGTTTTATGTCCATTAGATTAGGGATAACTGCCCAAGTAGGATGCTTTGGATCCCTTACTGGAGTTAGTAAATTGCTCTATATATAAGGTTTTCCTGTTAGTAGGTGGGGTTCCACCAGACTTGAAAATGGAAAGGGAGTTATTCCTTCAGAAGTAGGAAGGGAAAAATTGAGAGGTTAGAAATCAGGTTTTTAAATAGTGCGTATAGAGGTTAAGTACACAATAAAATGTACGTTTTAGTGTTTTATAGATTGAGAACTGATAGAGTTTAAGTTTGCCTATGGCAAAATAGTAAATATAGTGATTAATAGTCACTCTCTCTGTTCTCTAGTGAGATTCCCATTTTTTGGGAGATTTTTTTTTACATAGTTCATGGCCCCAATATACACCGCAGTGCAGGGCATTACATAGTTCATGGCCCCAATATACATGACAGTGCGGGGCCCCTACATAGTTCATTTCCTCAATATACACTACAGTGTGGGGCCCCTACATAGTTCATGGCCCCAATATACACTACAGTGTGGGGCCCCTACATAGTTCATGGCCCCAATATACACCACAGTGTGGGGCCCCTACATAGTTCATGGCCCCAATATAAACCACAGTGCGGGGCCCTACATAGTTAATGGCCCCAATATACACCACAGTGCGGGGCCCCTACATAGTTCATGGACTCAATATACACCACAGTGCGGGGCCCCTACATAGTTCAGGGCCCCGATATACACCACAGTGCGGGCCCCTACATAGTTCAAGACCCCAATATACAGCACAGTTCGGAGTCCGTACACAGTTCATGGCCCCAATATATACCACAGTGCGGGCCCCTACATAGTACATGGCCCCAATATACACCACAGTGCGGGGCCCCTACATAGTTCATGGCCCCAATATATACTACAGTGCGGGGCCCTTACATACTTCATGGCCTCAGTATACACCACAGTGTAGGGCCCCTACATAGTTCATGGCCCCAATATAAACCACAGTGCGGGGCCCTACACAGTTCATGGCCCCAATATACACCACAGTGCGGGGCCCCTACATAGTTCATGGCCCAATATACACCACAGTGTGGGGCCCCTATATAGTTCATGACCCCAATATACAGTACAGTTCGGGGTCCGTACACAGTTCATGGCCCCAATATATACCACAGTGCGGGGCCCCTACATAGTACATGGCCCCAATATACACCACAGTGCGGGGCCCCTACATAGTTCATGGCCCCAATATACACCACAGTGCGGGGCCCCTACATAGTTCATGGCCCCAATATACACCACAGTGTAGGGCCCCTACATAGTTCATGGCACCAATATACACCACAGTGCGGGGCCCCTACATAGTTCATGGCCCAATATACACCACAGTGTGGGGCCCCTACATAGTTCATGGCCCCAATATACACCACAGTGCGGGGCCCCTACATAGTTCATGGCCCCAATATACACCACAGTGCGGGGCCCCTACATAGTTCAAGGCCCCATGATGGGAACTATATAACAATGTACTACAGCCCCAGATATCACCTCTCAGCTGTCCTGATTTGGGAGTGATGTCCCGAGACAATTAGGAGAGGACATTATTTTTTGGGATGTCACTGGGATCCAGCTCTGAATTCTCAGGACTGTGCCGTGCAGTTCACTATTTGTGGGAGGCGCATACAGTGGCCGCAGTCAGTGGCCGTCTGTCAGGAACGCTCTTTGTGACAGCCAACAAGTGTAGAGGAACAGATATCCCTGGCTGCAGTCTAGTTACTGAGGCAGCAGAGGGAGGTAGTTAACCGTCACGTCCTGTCCGCCACCCGACCCTCCCTTACTCCATGACCTCCAGATTCCAGGAAAGTTGAGTGGCACCCATCCCCTGCAGCAGGAGCCTTGCTTTTCTGGATGCCTGCTGCGGGAGATGCTGGACAGACTATTCATCGGCCTGGACAGCTGGGTGGCATCTACTGAACAGGCATCCAGAAAAGCTATGTGGCTGCTGTAAGAAATGGGTGCCACTCTGCTTTCATGGATACCTGTTATGGGGGAGGTCACCCAGCTTTCCCAGATGCTGAATAACTTATGTAACATCCGGGGACTTATGGTGATGCCCCCCCAGCAGTTATCCAGTAAAGCACAGTGGCACCTATCTCCCAGAGCAGGCACCTAGCTGTTCTGGATGCCTGCTGTGGGGGATGTCACCCAGCTTTCCCAGTCACTGAATAGGCTGTTCATCGATTGGGAAAGCTGGGTAATGCCCCATCTGTAGGGTTTCTGTATTTTCTTTTTTCTTTTGTTTTTTACAGGTTTCCTTTTTGGACTATGTCGGACCAGTGCTGCATCTGTTTCTTTAATAAGATGGTTGATGAGGGCAGGTGTCGGTGAGTGTTTATTTAAATCATTTTTTTCTCTTTTTTGCCAGTGACAGTAATAGAGGCATGTGACAGACGCCTCTTCATTACTACAGCTGGGGCTTGGTGTTAGACAGCGGTGTTTTTGACACCACAAGGCAGACACTAACACACTGTCACTATTACCACAGTACACAACGCACCAGGGGTAATGGGAAGAGCCGGGTAACCGTCAGAAGCGGACCCTCTGATGTGATGGTCCGCTTCTGAGGCGGCTGCGAGCTGCTATTTTTAGAATGGGAAGGGACCAGTATCAATAGACCTTCCCATTCTGATAGTATTTTTAATAATTTGTTCTTTTTAGATTTTTAATAAAAGATATAAACAGCCAAGGTTGCAGCTGCAGGATGATATTATTAAGATGTAAAGCTCAATGAATATTGGAATTTCCCACCCTAAAAATACCAGCCCGGAACTGCCCCAGAAGCTGACCATCACGTTAAAGTGTCTGCTTCTGACGGTTGCCCGGCTCTTCCCAGTACCCCTGGTGCGTTGGGAACCTGGCTAATAGTGACAGAGGGTTAGTGTCACTCTTGTGATAAAGAAAATGAAAAAAATTATTTTTTCCAATAAATTCAGTATTTTGCCCCAAATGTTTCATGGTCACAAGGGAAGTAGGATGAAAAGCACCCCAAAGCCTGCTGTGAGTGAGGCACTACCCCATATGTGGTTTTTAAAGTAGGTTTCAGGCACGTGGTGAGTCTCAGAAGGGAAGGAGCGCTATTTCGCTTTGGGAATGCAGAATAAGCTGGATTAGTTGGAGGCGCTCATGTTACATTAGTAGAGCCCCCAAGTTCCAGAATAGAGGCAATCCCCAAAAAGTGACCTTTCTTTGAATTCATCTAAGGGGTATAGTGTGAATTTTAACCCCACAGTCTTCACATACATTTTTAGAATCAGGTAGTGAAAATGAAAAATATTTCATTTCACTAAAAAGGAGGAGTAAAAGAACCCCAAAACCTGTTGACCAACTTCTTCTGAGTAAGATAATACCCCATATGCGGTCATAAAGTATATGCGGGGCACGTGGTGAGTTTCAGAAGGGAAGGAATGCCATTTGGCTTTGGAAATGCAGCGTAAACTGGAATGGGTAGAGGCCTCCATGATGCATTATTAGAGCCCCCAAAGTACCAGAATAGAGGCAAACCCCCCCAAAGTGACCCCATTTTAGAAACTACATCCCTCAGTGAATTCATCTAGGGGTATAGAGTGCGTTTTGACCCCACAGGATTTTTACAGAAACTTTTGGAATCAGATTGTGAAAATGAAAAATTACAATTTTCCAAAAATTGCACTATTATTCTCAAATTTTTCATTTTCACAAAAAAGGAGGAGAAAAAGCACCCCAAAACCTGTTGCCCAATTTCTTCTGAGTAAGGCAATACCCCATATGTGGTCATGAAGTATGCTTGGGGCACATGGTGAGCCTCAGAAGGGAAGGAGCGCTATTCGGCTTTAGGAGTGCAAAATAAGCTGGATTGGTTGGGGGCCCTCATGATGCCTTAGTAGAGTCCCCCAAGTCCCAGAACATAGGAAAAAAAATTAAAGTGACCCCATTTTGGAAACTACACCCATCAGTGAATTCATCTAGGGGTATAATGTGCATTTTGACCCCACAGGAGTGTTTTATGGATAATGCTTTTAGAGTTATAAGGTGAAAATCACAATTACCTGTATTTATTCCAGACCTTTTCACAATAACAGCTACGCGCCTTGTGCAAAAGGGAAAAACTACATTTCTAGTTTCTGTGCCATGTCTCCCCGTTCTAGGGACCCCCCACATGTCAAGCTACGATTTGGCTGGCCCCTGCTACACGCCATAGAGAAGACGCAGCGGCCTCTTGCTGGGCACGCCTATTTTACTGAATTACAAAGCAAGTGCTGCTCAAAGATTATGAAACACCCAAAAGTGACTCCATTTTAGAAAGTTCACCCCTCCAGGAACATTTTAAGGGGTCTAATTACAATTTTGACCTGATAAGTGTTTCATAAAATTAATTCACAGACATTATTGTGCATTAAAAAGGCGAAAATTACAAACTGCCATTATTCCGGCCGCGCCGTGTTACCGCACAATAAAACCTATGAAAGGTTCGGTGCTTCAGGGAACGGTGCAGATACAACAAGGATAACAGAAAGCTACAACTAGTAATCCATGGAGGAGTGGTGCAGCCTGAAGCAATCTTTATGCCGAGGTCGTGCTCATCAGGGCAGGTCTCACACTGGTAAGTTGTGTCTTTTCTGATACCCCTTTTGTATCACACGTCCTTCCCTTTTTACCAGTGGAGGGGATTTCATTAGGGAAATGCTGCCCGAGTACAATACAGGGGACGTCAGAACCAGATGTATTGTGGCCTCTCCCTGGTTCTCTTGGAAGGTAATAAACGCCCCTGCTTGACCTGTACAACAGAAGAGAATAAAAGCGTTGTACATCGCCATCTGCACAATGTGCACGGCAGCTTCTTGTACCACACTTTGGTCTTCCGTGTGGCACTGTATGACTTTAGCACTGGGTCCAACAGGTCTACTCCTCCCATGTACTGATTGCAATCCCTAATACAGTCGGGTTTGAAGGCAACTGTACTGGTACCGTGTACATGGGCAGGAGGAGTGCTGGGGCCGTGACATGTGGTCCATACAAGGACGTCCCTCTTGTCCTTGTATTTGACCAGCAGCAGGTCATCACTGGATTAAGACCTACTTTCTTCCCTTGGGAGCAATTATGCAACAAAGGGTTTAAGGAGTCCCCCCTGGTTCTTGCACACTGTGCCGCAGGCTGCTGTCGTTGGCATCCGAGGGACTTAAAAGTGGAATGCTGGTGTAAAAATTTTCCATGTACAGATGGACACCTTTATTGCACAGCTTGTATATTTTTCTCCCGTACTGCGCTCTTTTACTGGGCCTGCCCTTGAAAGGTTAGAGGGACTCATCCACACAAATGTGGGGTATAGAGCACTGCAAATATGGTGCTGAAATGGGTGATAACAGGCCAAATCTTCTACAAGCAGTCATATGTGGGGTCATCACGAGGTAGCCACAGTGCATTATCCGCATAATGCAATAATCTTTGTATTTGTTCAAAGCGCGGACAGGACATGACATGGCGGTGAA
This sequence comes from Phyllomedusa bahiana, assembly GCA_025379985.1. Classification (NCBI taxonomy): domain Eukaryota; kingdom Metazoa; phylum Chordata; class Amphibia; order Anura; family Hylidae; genus Phyllomedusa; species Phyllomedusa bahiana. The sequence continues at coordinate 8,188 of JAODAL010035991.1, forward strand.
AGGGAGAACTGTAGAAAATATCAGTACTCCAATACTGCCGGGCCTCGAACTTCACTATGCCCATATGCAGAATAAGGCGCCAAAATGTCATCATCTCTGCAGCATCCACGGGAGTCCATGTGCAGAATGACGACGTGGGGTTTAGGGCCAAAAACTGCTGGGCATAGAGATTGGTCTGCGCCACCGTGACATCTACCAGATCCTCAGAGAAAAATATTTAAAACAAATCTATTTCAGTGAGGCCTAAAGTGTCGATACGGACTCCTGGGGTGGCCACAAAGTCAGGGATTTTTGGCTGGTAATTATCTGGAGCAGGAGTCCATATGGAGTCACCTTATCTGACACACAGGGGCGTCTACTGGGAGAACCCTCATCAGCAGAGGATTCGGGTGATTTGGACAAGGCGACGCAATAAACTCCTTGTCCGAAACACTGGCAGAATCGCTATCTGAGGCCAGGAAAGCCTCATCCACTGAGCAGCGTCTCTGAGAAGATTGGGACATTTTTATTTTGGGGGTTGTAGAATTACAGAGCGTGTAAGATGTATGTGCTTCAACAAGTGTATGTGTAAAAAACTATGACGGGGGTGTATGTTGTGCTTATACATGTGTAAAACCATATTCTGACAGTGGGGGGTTTTTAGTGCTCAGACACGTGTGGGGCAATTAAGTTTTTTGTCGGACATAAAAAAATTAAAAATTACTGTAAGAAAAAAAATTCAGCAAACAAATGTTAGTAAAAAGAAAATAGACTACGTGTCTGTTGTTGGAAAATTAGCCTAATGCTATAAAATTTGATTAAAAAGAATCCGTAGTATAAAAAAGTACTAGCTAGTTTACAAAAAAATGACTGAACGAGTGTCAGCGAAAAATATCACTGCTGAACGTCCGTCAGTAAAAATACTACCCTAACACTAATGGGGAAAAAAAGCTTGAAAAAATAACTGGCTAAATTTTTTTATTTACTTCTTACTAGAAAACCCCCCTTTTTTTTTTTTTTTTTTTTTTTAACTATACCGACGTCACTACCTCCACGCCAGGGGTCCCCAACCGCTGGGCCGTGGCGCATGCTCTGCCGGTCTGCAGCCCTGGTCTACACCTGATGCCGACTGCCCATTGCGTTTAGTCAGCATCTACTCTGTGTGGCCGTTGTAATCTGGCTGCATAGAGTTAGCAGCTGCACACATAGCATGCAGTTGCTTCACTATAGAGAAAGCAGGGATGGGTCATTACCGTCCCTGCTTTCCCTATCATTGTAGATAAGGCTCTCACAGAACACTGTGGCTACACATCACTGGCGCAGGAAGCGTGATGAAAGCTGTGTCGTCACAACCCCTGAGACGCTAGGTCTCACCAGAGGCAGCCGCTCTGCAGGGGATCCGGGAAAGGTAACTTTCTTTTTTTTTTTAAGCTAGCCTGGCCACTACAGGGGGCCTATATCTATTTCTAATTACTACAGGGGGCAATATATATATTTCTAATTACTACAGGGTCAGTTTTGCCATATAGAGAAGTGAAACAGATTTGCAAGTGAAACAGATTTGAAAGTGATCAGCTGAAATAAGACATAAATTGATTGATTGATAGAGCACCCCATAGCCCATACAACCATCTGATCATGATCTTCATCTCTTCACAGGTATGTGAATTGTGTCTATAGCTCCCATTATTCCCATCATCCTCACCGCTGTATATGTTTAATTACTGCTTTGTCTCATGGTAAATTCATAGATTTCACCCAATCTCTGTTTTCAATAATCACCCTGTGTTAACTTGTGTTGCTATTGACCCCAGATACTCCCCTTGTATTATCTTCTCTGCTGGCTTATTTGTAACTCCACCCATTGCTGACACCTGGGCCCACTTATTTATATCAGTGAACTGCACATACCATGGAATAAATTAATAAATTAGATAGTTCAGGTCAGTTTGACCAAGGGTCAGTTTTGCCATATAGAGAAGTGAACCACTGAGCAGCTGAAATAAGACAGAAATAAGACAGAAAAGACATAAGTGGGCAGGAGGCGGCTAGGAAGAACGCTTTTTTCTTGTGAGTATCTAGTCTTCTTAAATACACCTTGTTCACCACGGTCACTATTGCTATCTACCTTGCAGCCATCTGCCTCCTAGCTTCTTGCTCCCTGAGAATGTTATCCACATCAGTGCCTCTGTCATTCCCTCATCCATGTATACATCCCACACACTATTTTCCCTTTTCAACTACCACAAACCACCTACTTTCACTGTGCCACAAAAACGCTGCTCATATACCATCTTCTGTCACTCTTAATTCTCCTGCTTCTTGCTGCAGGAGGAGGGCCACCCTCCTTTACTGTTCATCCCACCTCCTCCTTCCATAGAAACCCTGCTAACCTTCTTGCTATTCGTTGTACATCTTTGCCAGTCATTTTTAAATGTGCTTTGTGGAATGCCCGCTCTGTCTGTAATAAACTCACTGCTGTATATGAACTATTCCTCTCTAACTCCCTCAACCTGCTGGCTCTTACAGAAACATGGCTCCAGCAATCTGACACCACTTCCCTTGCCGCTCTCACAGAAATATGGCTCCAGCAATCAGACACCACTTCCCTTTCCGCTCTCACCTATGGTGGCCTACACTTCACCAACACCCTCAGATCTGAGAACAGGGAGGGTGGAGGAGTTGGCGTACTTCTCTCTCCACACTGCACCTACCAGGTCATTCCTCCTGCATCTTCCTCACTTTCCCCTCCTTTGAAGTCCATACCCTCAGACTCTTTCAGCCATTCTCTCTCAGACTGGCAGATGTGTATAGACCCCCCAGCTCACCCCGCCAGTTTCTGGATCATTTTGCTGCATGGGTTCCTCATTTCCTCTCTACTGAAATGCCCACTTTCATCATGGGTGATTTCAACATCCCCATTGCCGACCCCACATCTCCTTCTGCCTCTCAGTTTCTTTCACTAACCTCTTCCCTCGGCCTCTCACAATTTACAGACTTTCCCACCTACAAGGGGCACTCTCTTGATCTGGTTTTCTGTAGTCTTTCCTCAATTTCTAACTTTACTAATTCTCATTATGCTCTCTCTGACCACAACCTTATCTCCTTCACTATCAATAATTCTCATTCATCTCTGGACACACCTGCCCGTCAAACTTTCAGAAATATCCGCTCCATTAACATTCAGGAATTCACAGACATCCTACAGTCCTCACTCTCCTCTGTCTCCTGTCCCAACCTGGCAGTCAAACAAAATAATGAAACTCTCTCAACCACCCTGGACATATTGGCACCACTCACACACTGCACCACCAGAGTCAGACGCCGGCAGCCTTTGCACACACCTCAGACTCGCCATCTGCAGCGCTGTTCCAGGTGTGCTGACCTACCTGCAGACTTTCTCCACTATAAATTCATGCTCAGGACTTACCACACCACCCTTCACTGTGCCAAACAAGAATATTTCTCCTCCCTCACCACAAAAACCCAAAATGCCTGATTGAAACTTTCCATTCCCTCCTCAGGCCTAAAGCTCAGGCCCCGGTCACTCACCTCTGTGCTGAAGACCTGGCCACTCACTTCAAAGAGAAAATTGACAGAATCCGGCAAAACATCTCATCTCAAACCCCAAGCAGCACCCATTCTGCCCCTCCCCACACGTCCCCTAGCCTGCTCTCAGCTCTCGACCCGACGACAAAAGAAGTGTCCAGGCTTCTCCTGTTTGCTCGTCCCACCACCTGCTCTAGTGACCCCATTCCCCCCCACCTTGTCCAGTCTATTTCTCTGGCTGTCCCCTCTGACATGATTAATTTATATAAATATATGAATGGTCTGTACAAAAAATATGGGGAAACATTTTTTTAAGTAAAGCTCCCTCAAAAGACAAGGAGACATTCCCTTCGGCTAGAGAAAAAAGGATTCAATATCCAGAGAAGAAGGGTGTTCTTTACTGTAAGAACTGTGAATATGTGGAATAGCCTCCCTGAGGAGCTGGTCACAGCAGGAACAGTTGGGAGTTTCAAGATAACTACCTGAAACAAAAGAATATGTAAAATTCTGGATCCTAACTGGTGCCGGTTCTGTGGTCAGAGATGGGGTCTCCACTGGAGCAGATTGGTTCTTATCTGGTGGGTTTCAGGGTAATAACAAGTGGGGAGGTTCAGCTTCAAAACCTTGTCTCCCTTCCTTCACCCACATTTTCCCCAACCTTTGTTGAATTTGATAGACACGTCTTTTTTCAACCATACTATGTAACTATGTAACCTAACTCCAATCTGTAACCTCTCTTTTTCCACTGGGTTCTTCCCATCCTCCTTTAAACACGCTATTATAATGCCTTTGCTGAAAAAGCCCCCCCTAGTCCTGCGCTGCTAATTACCGACCAGTCTCTAACCTGCCCTTCATCACTAAACTCTTGGAATGCTTAGTCTAAGCATTCCCTCTACTAACTCTCTTCTAAATACTTTACAATCAGGTTTCTGCACTTTACACACCACAGAAACTGCTCTAACTAAAGTCTCTAATGACTTCCACACTGCTTAATCACAGGGCAACTACTCATTGTTGCTTCTTCTGGATCTCTCTGCAGCATTTGACACTGTTGATCACCATCTTCTCCTCAGCATGCTCAGCACCATTGGCCTCCAGGACACAGCTCTCGCTTGGTCTCATCTTACCTCTCTGACCGCTCCTTCAGTGTATCATTTTCCGGTTCTACCTCCTCTCCTCTTCCTCTCGCTGTCGGGGTTCCACAGGGATCGGTTCTGGGTCCTCTCCTCTCTTCAATCTAAACAGCCCCCATTGGATAAACCATCAGCAGATTTTGCTTCCAGTACCATCTCTACACAAATGACGGTCAACTACACACTTACTCCCATGACATCAATCCTGCACTACTACAAAACACCAGTGACTGTCTGTCATCTGTATCCGACATCATGTCTTCCCTCTATATTAAAGGGGATGTATCGCTTCATCATTTCATGTGTTTCTTTGTATTTTTAGTTTCTCAGCTCAACAAATCCAGGGGCATTTCTTCCCCTCCCAGCTGAGTGTTTCTTAACTGAAGGGAGATGACATCATCTTCCCCTTCACTGTTCATGCTTGCGCCCGAGTCAGTGTGCTCCCCCTCCAAATGTCACTGTGTCTTTCCTCTCCCTATGCAATCTTATTTTGTAAGAGCTGTTTACATACCACAGGTCTGCATTCAGCCTAGACAGTCTTCTATGAACTCAGAGCACTGATCTCTTCTCCTCTCACAGCTGTAGGTTTGTTGCAGTTGAATCCAGTCTTCTTTGAACTCATCCAGGGAAGCAAAAATCAGTCTCCCTTCTATGTTTACATGCAGGAGCATTACGCACCGTGCACAATTCTGCTGCTTTCTGATTGTAGAAGCAGCTGCAGGCTTACTGTGCATCTGCTGGCTGTGTAGAGTAAACTGTTGCCAGCCCCTTATTCTGCGTGAGAGAGGCAGGAATGTAGGGTACACGCAGGAGCATTAGGCACAGAGCACAATTATACTGTTTTCTAATTGTAGAAGGAGCTGCAGGGTTACTGTGCAGCTGTTGGATGTGCAGAGTGAATTGTTGCCGGCCCCTTATTCTGAGTGAGTGAGGCAGGAATACACACTCCCATGAATATGACGGGCAGGAGGGGGGGGCAGACATAATGTAAATTAGTAGAGCCTTCAGCCAATGAAATGAAAGGAGGAGGGATCCGACCAGCACTGGGGAACAGTGATTATACAAAACGAAGATGAGGAAGACTGTGAAAACAAGACAGTTTTGCTAATGACATCCAATTGCTTGTTTTAACTGTCCCCTTATTCTGAAGACCATTTAATGTAATGATACAACCCTTTTAAACTAAACCTCAATACAACTGAACTTCTAGTCATTCCACCATCTACTAACAAGAAACTTTGCAATTGGATGTCATTAGCAAAGCTGTCCTGTTTTCACAGTATTCCTTATCTTCATTTTCTGTGAACACTGTTGCCCAGTGCTAGCCGGATCCCACCTCCTTGCATTTCATTAGCTGAGAGTGCTAATAATTTATATTCTGTTCGCCCCCCGGCCATATTCACGGAGCGAGCATTCCTGCCTCTCACTCAGAATAAGGGGCCGGCAACAATTTCACTCTATACAGCCACCAGCAGCTCCTCATTGACACTGCAGCTGCTTCTATAATCAGAAAACAGCAGAATTGTTCCTCTGTGCCTTGTGTAAACATAGAAGGGAGACGAATCTGTGCTGCTCTGGATAAGTTCATAGAAGACTGGATTCAACTGTAACAAACCTCCAGCTGTGAGAGAAGAGATCAGTGCTCTGAGTTTATAGAAGACTGTCTAGACCTGTGGTATGTGAACATACAGCTCTTACAAAATAAGACTGCAAAGGGAGGGACAGTGACATGTGGACTCCCCTGGTAATATGCAATGAACACCTGCATTCCCATCCTTCTCCCTAAACATTGCTAGGCAATATTCTAAACATACTCACTAATCTCTATGGTGCAGCGTTCTCACAACAAAATGCGAGAAACACTGATTACAGACCTATGTGTACAGGGTTATGTGGTCTCTCTCTAACCATTACCAGCAGTTAGAAAATTTACAGCTGGGGGGACTTCTGGGGGCGGGGCATCAAGCATGGCCGCCTTTTACCTGAGCTCCTGAATCCAGCGGCAGAATCTGGAGGAAATCTGAGCTATCCGCTCTCCCAGAGCCACCAAAATATTCAACAATCCTGCTGGGACTTTAGAGCCACTGATTCTGGGGCTCTTTTGCTGCAGAATCCCCGGGAGTCCACGGCGGTAGAGCGTGCCGCGAAAGGCCTGTCAGTAAGGGCCTAGACGCCATCTTGGAAAGGAGCCACTCGCAACGGAGCTGACGGACAATTCCCTATCCCTGCTCTCCGCATCCAACAACCGCGGCTCGGACGACGGCGAGGGGACAAGGTGAATGAGGAGGAACTGAGGTGCCCTGCAGCAGACTACAGCCGACCCTGCGGACGACACCTCGGCTGCTGCACCCCCCTGCCGGGAGGCACACGGGGGAGGACACGGCGCTTCCAGTTAGGAGCCTTAGCAGAGCTGTGTGGCTGGAGGACCCGGCGGGGCTCCCAAAGTACAGGCGGGACACAGCGGGGAGCAGCGCAGAGTTGGAGGAGCGGACGCCTACACACGGGACGGCGCTCCTTAATCTGCAGGAGGCTGGGGGCTGGCGCTGCTGCCCTGAGTGGCAAGGAAAGGCCCATTGCGCACAGTGAGTAATACCCAAAGAGGGGACATATCGCCTCATCAGCGTGACCTCCGACCTGGGGGGCCATAGTTCTCCTGACTGCGGGGATGAAAGGGAGATGAACAGTGACTTTGAGCCCGGACTGGGGGCTAAGTACCAGCTCTTCCCTGCTCGTCCATCACCTCTCTGGAGACGCTGACAGCTGAGGTATTTGGGGGAAGGGAGGCTCTCCACACTCTATCTGCCTAGACTAAATAAATGGTCTGCAACAGTGCCACTGACCGTGACTCAAGGGGTTAATGGGAGCCCGGACGCCGCACTACTTCTTCTGCACCGCCCCTTCCCTGCTGTTTGTGCGGTACTGAAAGGCTTTCCTAACTGCTGTGCATAGCTGCTTCAATCAGAAGAGAGCCTGCTACTGCAGTGGGAATAGAGCGCCTTCACACTGAGGAGGACATTGATTTAGCATCTGTTGCCACCTACTGTTGTGGGAGATGATTGCAAGTACCCACATATCTCAGTTCCTTGCTGAAAAGTGCTGTTTGCTTCCTATGTGAGAAGCACGACTCTCTGGGGCCCCCCCTTATGTACCTGCTTATAATATTGCGCATATGACAAACATCGGCTCTTAGCTAAGATAATATCGGCCCTGGTACGCCTGCGGAAGGACTTTGACTATAACATCAGCCCTGAAACTCAGGCGGAGGGATTGCAACCGCTAGCTGATAAACCCTGTTAATCCGCTTCACAAAGCCATAGAAATTATGGACAATTTTGTACTTTCTTCTGCCACCCCTATACGTACACGCTCTCAATCAAAATCAGCGGACAAAGTACCGCCCACCTCAACTTCAAGACAGTCTCCGCATAAACCAAGCCCAAACAAAACACAGCCGAAAACTAACACCGCCATGGCACAATCACCACCATCTACGAGCGGAAGAGACCATCAACAGACCGCAACATCGCCGGCTGCCAACCCTCCTACAGAGGGAGACAGAATGGATCTTTAGGCTTAAGACCACTGTACCAGATGGCCTGAATGAAAGGCTGGATTACTGCTGCTTTCTCTAAACTACCCAAAAGGAGGAGGGGGAAAGGGACTGTTTAAAATATGCCCCACATGTGCCTTACTATCTGTCTCTAGGAGGGAATATCCTCTCTCTCTATCTCCATATGGTCCTTCGTTCTGTTCACTTCCCTGAACTAAGTCTTTACTGGCTATCCCTATACCTGATCTATACTCCCATACTCTGACTACTTTGATGCACGGATGTGTTTTGCCCCCTCAGGACCCATCGTTCAAACACTATTCTGTTTAGTGCAATATGCACAGGAGCTCTTCTTTGAATGTTCTTACCCGAGCTTTGTTTCTTGGCATTAAACTATTTGTTTGTTTACAATAGTGCTGTCTACTAACAGTTAACAGCAACGAGATCGAGTGTCCGTCGCGTCACTTCCGGTGACGTCACGGGATACCGGAAGTCTCCGCGGCCGTAATATAGTGCGCGGCCGACAAACACAAGTCGGTACACACGCGCCACGGAACGGACACGCCAGCTAGGATAACGCCATTCTGGACATCGCCCCGTGTGATAGAGGAACCCTAACGATTGATGAGTACCCTTTAGTATGGGCTCTGGGGTTCTAACCTGGGGGACCATGTCCATGTTTTGGTACTGCTGACCCATTAAATCCAGCCGGATGGCAGGGATGGGGATTGTAATTATGGGTAACCGTGTGTACGCTGGGGACTATGATATGGATGCCGTGTATTCACTCTAATTTGCCTTTATACGCATGGCCATAAGTATGCAGCATATGTGTTAAACAGGGCAAGTGAGTGTTATTATCTTATTGATGCCGGTAATCTGGGGGAGGAGTATGGGCTCAATGTTGGATCCATGTGAAAAATGAGAACATTGACATGTGTCCTTGAGCATATTTCTCTCCTAACGAGTATTTATCTTTGGGAGTGACCATACTCCACAACGTAATCACTGGGTATTATCCCAGGTCCCAAGTGGAGTGCTGATAGCATCCATTATAGTTACCCTACTTTACAATACAACTTTTGGAACACCTTTGTCTAGGTGAATACTGTTTTCCCCTATTAAGGGTCGCTGACGGATGTCCAGACTCAATAGACCAGAGAGGTGTATTTCCAGGCTAGACCTGGGCTTGGATTTCTATCACATTCACAATTAACACTAAACATATGTGAATTTCTTTTTTTCTTTGTTTGATATACACTGTTGACACTGAATATATGTAAAAAATTTAGCAGTTTTTCTTTATTTGGTGAGACTTTCCCTTACCGTCCCCTGAAGCGATGTGATTAAGGGTCATCGAAACATGTCGGGACTTTATCACCATAGCGAGTAAGGGTCAACAGTCTTTATAGGGTTAGGATCCGGACGGGACCGCCCTTTATCGGGGCGACAATCCTGATTTAGGTCAGGGAATTGGATAGGATCTAGTAGGATAGTATAGGTTACATCTACTACCCGTACGGCTCCTCCCCTTTGGTGTTTTGTATGTATTTTTGTGTAGTATTGTCTTGGTCTTGGCTCATTCCTAGCCAAATTTTTATGGTATATATTAAAAGTTAATTTTTAACACAGATTCATTTAGTTGGGTTATATCTCCTTGAGAATACATGTCTGTGGAATTTCAAGTACCCATATCAAGTACTTTGGTATAGTTGTGTTCATATTTAAGCTCTTGCTTTATTAGTGATGGCAGGTCTTTTCTCGGGTAATTACGATCCAAATAAATGGCTCAATGAACTAGATGAGGTTTTTTCTGAGCAGGCTATAGTACAGAGGAAATATACACCTACTTTTAAAACGGCGTTTCGTGACATCACCAAACTATACAAAGAACAGATAGCTTCCTGGTGGGAAGTGCAAAGTCTGGAAATATACATTAAAAGGGGCATAGTACCGCGAGGATTGAGAATCTCTCTGACACCAGGTATCAAAAACAGAAGTCCAGATTTCCTCAATAGGTGGGAAAAAGAAGCCACTGATAGTTCCCTGCGATTCATGAAACTCCTATTGGAGGAGGAAAAGAAAAATCTGGAGTCTCTCAATGACAAATTGAAGGATCAAGTTGAGATTATTAAAACCTTTCAACAGGAGAGTGACTTCCTAGCAAAAGAGAAGCAACTCCAGAGTGCCATTGAGAGTTTCCAATTTTATATAAAGGAAAAGAAAAATAGGCAATTTTCTAGGGACATTACAGATTTCAAAGAAAACAAGGCATATTCGTTTCTGAGTGAGAAAAATACTAAGCGCTATCCTGAAACAGATTTATCATCAACGGACACGGATCTGTCAGATATAGAGGGGAGTGGTAGAGGGGGGCGAGGTAGATCACGAGGAAGAGGAAAACCAGGAAGACCTAAGGGTAAGGGGAAATATCAACCTTTTTTAGGGGCAACAAACTATCCCCTCAGAAATCGCAATTTCCCCCAGGACCAATAATGTGTCAATATAATCTTCCCCCTCTCCCCTCCCCAGCTAAGGAGGGCATCCAGAAACAAGATATTCTGAGTAGGAATAATCAAGTCATCAATTTATCACATAGAAATTTGAATGCCAGTGAAATTGAGATACTGGCAAAGGGCCTTACTTTTGTACCTACTGCAAGATTCAATCTGTTTCAGTGGGTAAAAGATCTGAATCTATATGCGAGGAAACTCCACTGGTACAAATTTTTCTGTACACAGGACAAGAAAAGTTGCTGGGAACTTGGGATTCCAGTGGAGATGCTCCAGGAGGTACGCCTCCTTGAGAGCATATCAACAGTTCCACCAAATCAACAGGGGAAGGGCCCATTCACTGATTTTAAAAACAACAGTACACGTATGCCACCCCAGGGGGAACTGTCACATATTGACATATTCGTTGAACTCTGCACTAGAGGTTTGGAGAAGCTGGATGGACTTAAAGTCAAATGGAATTGTAACAAGGCTGAATACCTCAGTATCAAATCACTGGCGGATGATGAAACCATAACAATCAAGCCCTCGGACAAAGGGGGCAATGTTGTTGTTATGAACACAGAGGAATATGTCAAGATGTGTCAAAATATCCTTGATGACAGAGAGGGATATGAGGTTTTGGAAAAAAACCCTACCCCCATATTCTTTGAGGAACTAAGGGAAATACTTATGGAAGCCAAGGGAAGGGAACTCATTAGTCAGGAGGAATTGGATTTCCTATTGCCCAAACACCCAGTACTGGCTACGTTCTACTGTGTACCCAAGGTTCATAAAACCAGTGGTCCACTACGTGGTAGACCAATAGTATCAGGTATAGGAAGTCTAGGACAGAACGCGAGTAAATACATTGAAAAAATACTGTCCCCTTTTGTGACTGCATTACCATCCTATACCAGAGATTCCATGGACCTCCTACGTAAACTGGAGGGCATTAATGTCCCTGAGTCCTGCCTACTCGCAAGCATTGATGTGGAGGCCTTATATTCATCTATCCCACATAGTTGCGGCCTTGAGGCTGTGAGGAGATACCTTAGCGGGAGGGGCTGTCAATATGAAGCACACAATTCATTTGTCTTACAGCTTTTGAAATTTGTCCTGACTAGGAATTTCTTCTGTTTCAACAGGAAGATCTACCACCAGCTCAGGGGCACGGCTATGGGCAGCACATGTGCGCCAGCCTATGCCAATTTGCTCCTGGGCTGGTGGGAGGATCACTATGTTTTTGGGGAGGACAACACCTTTGGCACTGAGGAGATTATATTCTGGACCAGATACATTGATGATGTTCTGGTCCTGTGGAATGGCACCAGAGAGCGTTTTGAACAATTCGTTAACTATCTGAATCAGAATAACGATCTAAATTTGCGCTTCACTTGTGATATTAATCCCAATGTATTACCATTTCTGGATATATTGATAAGAAAAACTAGAGAAGGCCTATTGGAAACGACTATATATCGGAAACCAACCTCTACCAATTCCCTACTCAGGTGGGAAAGCAGCCATCCGACACCGCTTAAATGCGGCATACCTAAGGGACAATACCTCAGGTTGAGGCGAAATTGTTCAGACCTAGGGGAGTTTAGGCTGCAAGCACAGGAGCTAAGACAAAGGTTCCAGGAGAGAGGATACCCGGATAGAGTACTGAGACAGGCGTATCAGCATGCGCTAAAAAGTAATCGTGATAGTCTCCTTATTACCAAAGAATCTAAGGAGACAGACAAAATATTCAGACTAATAGGCAATTTTGATGGGGCAGCGGGAGCAGTCAGACAAATTATTTCCCAGAATTGGTCAATCCTACACATGGATAAAGACCTTAAACAGGTAGTTGGGGACTATCCCCATATTACATACAGGAGAGGCAAGAATCTACAAGACCATCTGGTACATAGCCACTTTACTCCTAAAAAAACAGCCAGGACTTGGTTAAACCAACCTGTGGTGGGTATCTATAGGTGTAGTGGCTGTGTGGCATGCCAATACATTGAAGTTGGAAAAAGTTTCCATAGTAACATCCTAAACAGGGAATTTAAAATCACTAAATTCTTCAACTGTAGAAGCAAAGGGGTCATCTATAAGGCCACTTGCCAATGTGGCCTTGAATACATTGGTAAGACAATTAGGGAGTTCCGGAGACGAATTGGGGAACATCTTAACGACATAAGGAACCAACGTGAAACATCTCTGGCCAGACACGTGTGTGGTTCCCATACTGGAGACCCAAAATGTCTAAAATTTACCATCCTGGATGATGTACCCCCACCACCCAGGGGTGGGAACTGGGATAGGTCCCTCCTACAGAGGGAGACAGAATGGATCTTTAGGCTTAAGACCACTGTACCAGATGGCCTGAATGAAAGGCTGGATTTCTGTTGCTTTCTCTAAACTACCCAAAAGGAGGAGGGGGAAAGGGACTGTCTAAAATATGCCCCACATGTGCCTTACTATCTGTCTCTAGGAGGGAATATCCTCTCTCTTTATCTCCATATGGTCCTTCGTTCTGTTCACTTCCCTGAACTAAGTCTTTACTGGCTATCTCTATACCTGATATATACTCCCATACTCTGACTACTTTGATGCACGGATGTGTTTTGCCCTCTCAGGACCCATCGTTCAAACACTACTCTGCTTAGTGCAATATGCACAGGAGCACTTCTTTGAATGTTCTTACCCGAGCTTTGTTTCTTGGCATTAAACTATTTGTTTGTTTACAATAGTGCTGTCTACTAACAGTTAACAGCAATGAGATCGAGTGTCCGTCGCGTCACTTCCGGTGACGTCACGGGATACCGGAAGTCTCCGCGGCCGTAATATAGTGCGCGGCCGACAAACACAAGTCGGTACACACGCGCCACGGAACGGACACGCCAGCTAGGATAACGCCATTCTGGACATCGCCCCGTGTGATAGAGGAACCCTAACGACTGATGAGTACCCTTTAGTATGGGCTCTGGGGTTCTAACCTGGGGGACCATGTCCATGTTTTGGTACTGCTGACCCATTAAATCCAGCCGGATGGCAGGGATGGGGATTGTAATTATGGGTAACCTTGTGTACGCTGGGGACTATGATATGGATGCCGTGTATTCACTCTAATTTGCCTTTATACGCATGGCCATAAGTATGCAGCATATGTGTTAAACAGGGCAAGTGAGTGTTATTATCTTATTGATGCCGGTAATCTGGGGGAGGAATATGGGCTCAATGTTGGATCCATGTGAAAAATGAGTACATTGACATGTGTCCTTGAGCATATTTCTCTCCTAACGAGTATTTATCTTTGTGAGTGACCATACTCCACAACGTAATCACTGGATATTATCCCAGGTCCCAAGTGGAGTGCTGATAGCATCCATTATAGTTACCCTACTTTACAATACAACTTTTGGAACACCTTTGTCTAGGTGAATACTGCTTTCCCCTATTAAGGGTCACTGACGGATGTCCAGACTCAATAGACCAGAAAGGTGTATTTCCAGGCTAGACCTGGGCTTGGATTTCTATCACATTCACAATTAACACTAAACATATGTGAATTTCTTTGTTTGATATACACTGTTGACACTGAATATATGTAAAAAAATTTAGCAGTTTTTCTTTTTTCCTTATTTGGTGAGACTTTCCCTTACCGTCCCCTGAAGCGATGTGATTAAGGGTCATCGAAACATGTCGGGACTTTATCACCACAGCGAGTAAGGGTCAACAGTCTTTATAGGGTTAGGATCCGGACGGGACCGCCCTTTATCGGGGCGACAATCCTGATTTAGGTCAGGGAATTGGATAGGATTTAGTAGGTTAGTATAGTTTTCATCTACTACCCGTACGGCTCCTCCCCTTTGGTGTTTTGTATGTATTTTTGTGTAGTATTGTCTTGGTCTTGGCTCATTCCTAGCCAATTTTTATGGTATATATTAAAAGTTAATTTTTAACGCAGATTCATTTAGTTGGGTTATATCTCCTTGAGAATACATGTCTGTGGAATTTCAAGTACCCACATCAAGTACTTTGGTATAGTTGTGTTCAACCCTGCTTCCCCCCAAGATGCCACAGCTCAGGCTTTGGCGATGGCACAAAAAGTGTCCAGACTCATACTTCCTGTCCTGGATAAAAGGATAAACCTCATCCAGGCCTCTGTCAAGGCGGCGTTAGCCCAGATCACCAACAACTCGCAGAAGCTGGTGGAGCTGGAGACCCGCACCGGAGCCGCAGAGGATAACATCACCAGGCTTGACGGAACATCATCTACCCAACAATCGGTGATTGACAGCCTGCAAAATAAAATCAATGACCTGAAAAATCGCGCACGCCGCAATAACCTTCGATTTATTGGCATCCCGGAAGCAGTCCCGGCAGAGGCACTCGTCTCATACCTGACCACGAGCTTGGCCACTGCACTGGGACTGGATACCCCAAAGGACCCCCTCCTTATAGAAAGGGTCCACCATATGGGCAGCATTGGGGACCGAAGAAACAGACCTCGACCGGTTATTGCTAAATTCCAAAACTGGACGATCAAAGAGAAGTTCCTTAGAGCGTACCGCCAAATGCGTGAGCTGAGAGTGGAGAATGAACGTATACTAATTTTCCAGGACTTCTCACTACAAGTCACGCAGAAACGTAAAGCGTTTCACCCAGTTTGTCAACATCTACACGAGTCTGGAATCAGATTCCAGCTGCTCTACCCAGCGAAGTTGAGAGTGGTGGAGAACGGGCAAGCGTCCACATACGACCGACCGGAGGACGCAGTGAGGCGCTTCCTTCCTAACGCACCTGGCTGAAGGGTGCAACGTCTGAGCGGTGATGATATTGTTATTTTGCAGATCTTTAGTTCTATAACAATGATAGTTCAGGTAGAAAGATGGTATTTTTTTAAAACAAAATCAAGTTTTATTGTTATACAAGCAAAGTTAACATTATTGGTACCAAAGAGTATCATACATAAAAAACAACAATTAGTACAAATTTCGTTATTCAAACAAGTCTTAACAATGGAGCTATAGAGAAGATTACATAAAATGACACTATTGAATACGCTGCCAGAATTTACAGCATATAATTATACTATGCTATCAAGAAAATTTGACTGATATAACAACCCACATAATATAAAAGTAAAAAACAAAATGTTGTGCATGTGCATCTTTCATTTTCCAAGTAAGTTAATCCTGCACCATTATAGGAAACATAGATTAGTTGTAGGTGCTACAAAATAACAATCCGAGGGTTTATTAAGTTATTACCACCTGCACGCATAAGCAAGAGAGTGTCCCCAACCTATCCGAAGACCCATAAGGAAAAGGATTTTGCTGAAGAGATCTAAGTTACATAGGGAATTGCCAAGGCTGCATGTGTGGAATCAATCCAGTCTTGCCAAATCCTGACAAACTTGTCAGGACACCCCCGATGCAAATAGATATACTTCTTAAACGGGAGAGTGGCATTTACCGATTTTATCCAATCCTGCAGGGTGGGAATATAAGAGGACAACCAATAGCGAGCAATAGATTTCCTGGCATTGAACAAAAGTTCCGTAAGGCACGTACGAATGGCCGAGGATGGGTAATCCTCAGGGTCCAAGTATAACAGGCATACTTTTGGGTCATCGGGTACCGGGCAGCCCATTTTGTCATTCAAAAACCTGAGGACTTGTTGCCAAAAGCCTTGGAGTTTAGGACAAGCCCACAGTAAGTGGAAAAAGGTGCCTGGGACAGAAAGACACTTTGGTCAGACATCGGGAATCACTCTTTTTAAATTTTATGACTGAAAGGGGTTTAGAAAGCTCGTTTGTAGTAAAATAACTGAGACTTTTCTCCCCCAAAAATTTTTGGGGGAAAAATATTTTGGGGGGGCTCCAAGGCTACCCCCCCTGTCATCGTTAGGGGGCCCCCCACATCTTTTTTCCCCGTGCCTTTTTCCGCCCTAACGGGCCCCACCCAGCTTTTTCCCCTCTAACAAAAAGCGCGTAGAAGCATTTTTTTAAACCTCTCGGGGGGGGAGAACAACAAGGGGGTTTTGGGAAATTCTTGAAGAGTGTTTTCCCCTCGTCGGAATTGCGTGTGTAAGGCATGCCGCAGCTGGGGGTTTTGGGTTTAAAATTGATTTTGGGAAATGAAAATTCCCCAGCTTTTTTCCTGAAATGTCCTAATTGTCAAATTACGCAAGCTTAAAAAAGAAAATCACTCCCAATTTTTCCCCTTCCAACCAGAACCACCCAAGCTTTAAACAGTTCCTGCAAACTATTGTTTGTTCCAAAGGGGGGAAAAATGCATCTACTCCTTTTTGAAAAAAAAATTTCTTAAACCTTTTCCATACTAAGAGGCTTTTGTTTTGAGAATGGGGGACAATGAAACGTTTGGATGGTCTAGATGGTGCGAAAAAAGGAAGGGAAAAGGGTGAAAAGAATCGGTTCCCAAATTTTTAAAATCAAAATTTCCCATAACCCCAAGGGGTTTCCATCCCTGCCATCAAAACCAAAATGTATGACTGAGCTCCCCCAAAAATTAATGAACCAGGGCAGGGAAGGAAGAACCAAAAGTGTTTTTTTAACTTGTCCCCTTCCCCCTCCCCCTTTCCCCCTTTTTTTTCCCCCTTTCTCCCCTTTTTCCTCCCCCCCTCCCCCCCCTTTTTTTTTTCCAGCAAGTCTTATTTTTCCACTTGCAGGACAGAAAAAGGGGGGAAACTGATTTAGCCCCTATTTTTGTTCTATGCTAAATTAACTTCAGTTAACCCCCGGGGCCCCCCCCCTTTTTTGGGAGCTTGGCCTCCACAATGCCCTTGTTAAAAATTTTTTGTTTAAAAAACGGGTTAAAGGGTTTGTCTTTTTTACAATTTGGGGGCCCAAAAAACAGGCCAAATGTTTCAAAATTTTTGGTTGGGTATATGTTTGTAACTTTTTTATCCCCCCGTTAAATTTTTGAAATGTAAAATCAATCTCAAAAAATCTTTGCAAAACTGTGTGATGAAAGTTATAAAAAAAAAAAATTGTAACTGCCCCTTGGATGTTAAAACCCCTTTCTTTTCAGTATGTTTGGACATTTCAATAAAGTTGCTTTTTGTAACCCCTTTATACATACGCTATTTTTTTGTTAACGATTTAAAGGATTTTTGTTCAAAAAAAAAACAAAAAAAAAAAAAAAAAAAAAAAAGGAAAATTACAGCAAAAAAGACTACAATTCCCCAACAAAAATTTTCTTAAAGAGATCCGCAAAAAGGGAAACCCTAGATGGCCGGGGTTGGGAAATATCTCCTGTTTTTGTGTGAAACTTTTCTAGCAACGGGATTTAGAGCGCCCCCACCGGGTTGATATTTAATTATCTCCCTTCATTGTTTGTGCTTTCAAGTATCACGTAGTGTTAGAGCCCCCCACCCGGGGTTTTGGTTAGGTTTTAAACTCCTGCTTTGTGTTTGCTGTGCTTTCGTCCTTCCAATTTTGCCTTGGGTGAATTTATGAGCACACTGGTTATTTTGAGCTAAAAACAATTTTTTTTTAAAGAGGGAAAAAACTTTTTACCCGAAATTCTCCAATAATGACCTAACCCCCACAACAAGGACTAAATTTAAAATGTGACAAAATTTTAAAAAAAAAGGGTTTTGATATTTATTATAAAAATTTATATAATAAGTCAAAATTTTACAGGGGGAAACGGGTTTTTGGGGCGATATATCCCAAAAGTAAAAGTTTTACCTTTTTTTGTTTAACTTCCCACTAACCTCCAGACCTAATGCCCGTGTCTGTACATTGTTATAGAATTTAAACCCAATTTAAATTTTTAAAAATGGAAAGGGAATTTTTATAGGGGGAATAAAGTGCCAGTGGGTGTAACGCAAATCGCCATCCTTCGGGTTTTAAAACCCCCTTTAAGACCCTTGCAGCAAAGAGGGCCCACACCCGCTAAAGCAAGGGGAAACCCGGTAACGCCCCACTGCCCCCTCCCCCTCCGATGGGGCCCCCTGCCTTGTGAAACCCCATGCCCCCATATTTTCTTCCCCCCAGGCGGGAAAGAAAAAAAAACCACCATCTTTTACCCCCCTAATGAATTGTTTAAACCAATTTTTTTGGGCCCTTTTATAGCGATCGCCCCCCTAGAGGTGAAGCACCCTAGAGGGACCAAAAACACAGTAAAAAAAAAAAAAAATTTTTAAACGTAAAAAAAAAAAAAGTAAATCAAAACATTTTAAAAAGGGTTCCAAACACCCCCCCTTTCCCCCTTTTTTTGCCAATTAAAAAAAAAAAAACAATAAAAAATTTGGGGCCCATTTTTTAATGGGAAAAGGGCCGAAAAACCCGATCTTTAAGAAAAATAAAAATCTTTTACCCTGACGCTGAACACCCGGGAGAAAAAAAAAAATTTCCCAAAAATCCCCAAAAAGTGTCTTTTGGGTTCATTTCAAGCCCCCAAAAAAAAAGGAAAAAAATTTTAATAAAATAAAGTCCCATGTACCCCCAAACGGGGAGAAAAAAAAAAGGGGAAAAAATGCTTCCAAAAAATTTTGGTAAAATGTTAGACAAAAAATTTTTTTAAACGCCCCAAAACATAACGAAAACCCAACCCCCTGTTTTGGTTTTCCCCATTAAAAATAAACCCAAGAGTACAGAAAACTCATCAATTATACTAAAGATTGGGAAAGCCATAAAAAAAAAAACTTTCCCCCAAAACAGGGTGCAAGTACGTTGTTTTCACATTCGCCCCACACAGATTTTTTTTGCGGTTTTCCCAAATTTTATGGTAATATGAATAACACCATTTGAACAAAAAAATTAGCTTCCCCTCCTGTGTGAGTTTTCCCCCATTTTAAAAAGAAATTTTTTTGATTGTTTAAAAAATTTTTCCCACATTTTGAACATAATACGGGTTTCCCCTCCGTGGAAAATTTTCTCATTTAAAACCAGATTTCCTTTTCTGTAAAATTTTTTCCCACATTCTGAAAAATGAAAAAACCCCTTCTCTCCTGGTGAATTTTTCTTGGGGTCTAACTAATTTTTTTTTTCTTTGTAAAATTTTTTTCCCACATTCAGAACAATGAATACAAACTTCTCTCCTGTGTGAATTCTCTCAAAGTCCTAACAAGCATTTATTTATCTTTTAAAAGAAAATTTTCCCCCATTCAGAACCAAAGAATTTCGGGATTTTCCCCCTTGTGAACTTCTCATATGGGAAACCCGATTTTCCCTTTCTCTGTAAAAGAATTTCCCACATTCGAACAAAAAAGGGGTTTTTTTTCCCGTGTGATTTCCTTTTGTCCCAACAATTTGTTTTTCTTTTAAAAGAATTTCCCCAACAAAACATGAATTTCGGGTTCTCTCCTGTGTTTAAAATCCTCATGTATAAAGTTGAATTTTTCTGAAAAAGAAAATTTTTACAAAAATTTAACAAGAAAAAGGGTTCTCCCTTGTGAATTCCTCATGTTGAACCCCGATTTCCTTTCTCTGTAAAAGATTTCCACATTTTAAAAAATGAATATGGGGTTCTTTTCCCCGTTTGATTTCTCTTGTGTCTAACCCAGATTTGTTTTTCCTTTTTAAAAGATTTTCCCCCCATTTAAACAAGAAAAAACGCTTTTCTCCCCTGTTTTTGAACCTCTCATGAAAAAGAGTTATTTCTCAGTAAAAAAAATTTTCCCCCAATTTTGAACAGAAAAAAGGGTTCTCACCTGTGTGAATTTTTCTGTGGGGTAAAAAGGTTTTAGGTTTTTAAACATTTAAACCCCATTGACCCAACCCTGGAAAACCTTTTTCCCTTTTTTTGGGCCGTATTTGGGGGAAAACCCTCTGTTTTTTTGGCAAAGGGGAAGGGGCCCCAACATTGGGGGGTTATAGGACTGGTTTTGAAATCTGTTCCCCCCCTGGCTTTTAAAAAAATTTAGGAATTTTGGGTTATCCTCGCAGATGCGCAAGATATCTTCTGCTTTATTTAAATTAGTGAGGAAAAACCGTTTCCCAGAGAACTTTCAACATTTTTTCTGTTAGTGATTATTTTTTTCTTTTCAAACCACAAAAAAGAAACTTTTTAAAAATTTTCCTTTGGCGGGGAAACTGCAGCTTTTATAAAATTTATTTGGCAAAGCCCCGGGGAAAGGATCCAGCAGGACCATTTATTAAGAACCCCTTCCAATTCAAGTATGTAGGCTTGTGCAGGGAAATTTCCCCGTGGAGCACTGACTTGCTAGGTGTGGGAAGGCCTTTTCTACAACATATCCCTCAAGAGAAAGGAATTTAAAAAAGGCGAAAATGAATTTTTCAGAAAGGGTTCATTAATTGGGCTTTCAATATTGTTTATCTGTTGCCGGCTTCCGTGTGAAAGTGAATAAAAAGACTTTGGGCAGAAGATTAAAACAAAAGTCAGGGACACCTCTTTCTAACCCGCTTTTGTATGGGGCCCAGAGCAAAACAGATGTCACTGCTCCTTCTACTAACCCTACTTTATGGGGCCCCCGGAGCAAACGGGGTTTCAAATGCACCTCTGCTAACCCTACGTGGGGAATTTTCACCAGAGAAACCGATTTCACTGCCCCCCTCGTAACCCTACTTTTTTAGGGGCCCTTGGGGCCGACAATTGCACTGCACCTCGCAGAAACCCACTGGGGGTGTGGGGGCCCAGAGTAAAATGGGTGTCCCCGCACCCCCGCTAACCCTAAATTGTGTATTGGGGTGCGGAGAAAATGGATGTCACAGCACCTTCGCTAAGGGGCCCACTTTTTTGGGGTTTAAAAAATTTTATAGGGTTTACACTTGGAAAAATGAGGGGTTTAAAAACAGTCGGACCTTCTTAAAATCTAAAAACAATTTTTTTTTATTGAAACCATTTTAAAAAACCACAAAAAAATTCGCGAACAGAAAATGAAGACAGGGGGAAACCCCGATAAAGGGGGAAACCGGGAAAAAGACACTGACCCAACGCTTTCAGGGCACATGACCCTTTCCCATGGTGTACTTGATGCATTTGACCTAAAACCATTGGGCATGTCTTTTTAAACCCTTTAGCCCATATCGGGTCTCCTCTCTTTATTTTTTTTTCACAATTAAAAATGGTTATTTTAAAAAATGGGGTTTAATAAAGAAAATTTTAAATTTAAAGGGTTTTTAAAAATGGCCACTGCATCGAATCCCCACGTCCAAGTCTGAACTAATACAAAAAAGGTCCCTATCCAAAGAGGGGCCTGTAGCACCCAGAATCAAAGCAAGACAAAGGTTTAGGTGAGGGGGATTCCACACTTAAAAGAGGGTTACGTCAAAAACTTCAAAGGACCTGTTTTTTATCCCACTTTTAAGGGGGCCGGGGCAGAAAAATGCCCCTGCAAACCCCTGCTAACCCTAATTTTTAAAGGGCCCCCGGGGCAGACGGGTGTCCCCTGCCCCTCCTAAAAACCCCACTGTGAAGGGGCCCCCAAAAGCAACAATCACAGCATCTCTGCTAAACCCCATTTTGTAGGGGGGCCCTGGAGCAACGTTTTTCACTGGGATCCGCTAACCCAAATGCATATTGGGGGCCCCGGGGCAGATGGATGTCAAGCACCTCTGCTAACCGAACTGGAAAAGGGCCCCAGAGGGAGAAGGATTCCCCGCTGTCTGCAGATCCTGCTGGGATATGGGGGCCCAGGGGCAGACAAATGGGCATCGCCCCCTCTAAGGCAAATTTTTCACACGGGTTAAAAAGGGGGCATATTTTTGTCCGTTAAAATTTCTTGCCGGGGTGTGCAAAATTTCGGGAGGAATAAAGCCCAGTCCCTTACGGGAATCCCCAGTTTCCCTAGAAACCCATGGATTAAAACTCCTCCCCCCGCTCGGGGAATACCCCGAGGGGGGAGGGTAAGTGACAGGGGAAAAAACCAGGCGTTTACTCCGCTTTCTGGGAATTTAATGTCTTTGGGGGGGGGAGGTTTCTGGCCCCCCGCCCCCGCCCCCAAAGGCGTAAAATTTCGGGGCATAATTAAAAACCCCGCAAAAAATCCGGTTGAACCCAGCCCTTTTAACCAATTTTAAAATCAGCAGGGAAAAAAATTCGTTTTTCCCCCGGGACTACCGAAATTTTAACCTGCAGAGGGCAAAGGATTGGGTTTCACTGAAGAGTCCCGTTTTTTTTGGTTTAAAATTTAATGGATAGACATTTGGGGGTGTCAGGTAGAAACAAACAGAGAATAAAAAAAACAGGGAAACCCTTGCTGGCCCTTATTGTCTGGGGAAGGTTTTCAGGGGGGCCCTGGGCCCATTTATTCAGGTGCAAGGTGTTTCCCACCCAATTTTTAGTATGAATCCTTACTTAAAAGATCTTTTTACAAACCCATACTGCTGATTACTCTCCTGGGGGAGAAGGGAACCTGATATGTCAGGCGGGTAAAAATTTCTGACATAGGTTTAAGAGCAGGGCCAGGGCTTTCCCTACAACCCCGGAAACCCCAGTGGAGCATGTGTGGGGGTCCCTGGAAAGGTGGGTGTTTGCCCCTATGGCCCCCTTCAGCAGCTGTGTTATGCAGATCCTTTTGACAACCTACCCGACCTTAACAGTTTATTTCGCCGCCGTCCCCGCTGGGTTCCTGTGCGCACAAAAATGGGGCCCCGCTGGAGATTTAAAAATGGCTTTTACTGTGTTTATTTCTCAATTAAATCAAAAAATCTGGTGAGAACCGCCTGGGGGGGCTGCAGCCCCTTTTAAATCCTTGTATAAAAGGGTGTTAAAAGAATCAGGACCCCAGTCCAGGACCTGCCTACACCACTCATCAAAAAAAACCGGACTTTTAAAATTTTTTGAACGACGTACATACAAATAGCTACTTTTGTGCAATTGGGAATTAACGCTTTCAGTGGTTACTTTTTAAGTATCGGCACAACCCGGGTTCTCCTACTCCCATCTTGTCCAAAAACTTCCAAATTTAGTATGCCGGAGACTCGTTTAGTATTTTCTATCAAAATCTTTTAATACTTCAATGTTGCCAAATATCTGCAACTCTTCCCCATAAATATCATGTATAAAAGATAAAGAAAAAAACCTTTTTTGCATTTTGATACAAGTCCAGCCTAGGATCCTTCCGGCACGGCTTGTGATGAAGCCCGGGCGGTGGTTTAAAATTCACTCTCCGCTCCTCGCATCTATCAGGGTCCTCTCGCATTCGGCACGGCTTAGCAAACACTGTAGCTCCGAGAGTGTAGCTTGTTCTGCCCTCCACTCATCACCCCTGCTACGTCACATACATTATGTTGTTCCTCAGAACAATGTCTCGCAACTGTTGATTCACCAAACTTCTTTGATTTCTCGTTTTCCTCAGTATTTTTAGTTTAACATCCTTGATTTACATCATCTAATTTGAGGCTTATGCTCATTTATCCTGATCTTGATTTTTCTAGATGTTTGCCCTGTGTATGGTTTCCCACATGGGCATTTGAGCAGATAAATGACCTTTTCTGTATCACATGTAGAAAAACCTTTCACTTTCAAGACCTTTTGTCGATGATTAAATTCATCCTCTCAAAAGATGCGGTGACAGCTCTGACCTGCAAGACAAGGAATGGTGTTCCTAAATTTTTCTAGTTCTAAGGAACTGTTGTTTACTCACATTTTGAACATTACGAATATCCGAATGAACAATATGGCTCCTTATTGCTCTACCTCTTCAACAGACAAACCTCGGTCGTTCCACAAAGAGCTGTATTGGGGATCACTCGGTAGTATTTTCCAATGCTTTAAAGGGGTTTTATCGTTTGAACCGTTCGTGCTCTTCAGCTAATTATCTGAGATTGAATATGAAATCTAGGGTCGAGTCTCCTCTCAGCAGGCGTGTCTCTCCTCACTGAAGAGCTGTGACATCATCATTCTGTGTGAAGCAGGGGAAGGTTGTCAGGAGGGGACAGCTCTGCAGCCTCCTGCATGCTTCTTATATCTGCAGAGCCTTCAGCTTCAGGCTGCACAAGCTCCTTGCTATGCTATAACCAGTTCTACACACAGCCTGAGCTGATGAAACACATGTGAGGAATGCACACTGCACCACCTCCTCCCCCTCTGTTATCAGGCAGGGTACTGTATGACTGTGTTATATGGAGGAAGCACAGGATGTAGGAGAGGATTAAACTCAAAGTGTGCAGGCAGCCAATCACAGTGTAAGGGGTGTGTCCCAACAGGATGAATCAAATGACAGTCAGCCAATTACAGAAAAGGGGCGTGTCCCAACAGCTGCAAAAAATAGTTTATGAACAGAAAAGCTCATATCTACTAAACCAAGTGACTTAGGTAATGCAACCCAATTACAAAAGTGCTTATTTTTACTGTCCCCATAATCTGAGATATGATCTTTGTAGCGAGAATACCCCATCCTTGGAGGGTCATTGATGAAAAGGGCCATTGTCTTTAGCTGTGAGTGTCCTGGACCTGAGGAACCTGAAGCAGACGAGGAGGATTGAGAGCAAGTGGAGAGATTGTCAGAGGAGCAGGGAGGAGAGAGGTAGAGCAGCCGGGAGGATGGAGTGAAGGGGAGGACTAGACAGGAGGAGCAGAGAAGAGGCTGCAGTAATCCAGGCGTGAGATGAGGAGGGAACAAGCAATGTGGTGAGTCTTACCTGTTCTACCTACAGGGGAGGGTTATACCAGAGGGTAAAGGACCTGTGGTGACATCACACTGGTCACATGATAGGAAGTGTCCAATAGATTCCTGACTCCTCCCTCCTGTGACTGATCACATGACTGTGACATCATGGAAGGTCCTGTAGTGTATAGAGCACATTGGCCATACAGCCCACATCATAACATCGCTGCCTGTGATTGGAGGATGATGTGGGGGGCGGAGCATGAGCAGACACATAGCAGAATATGCTGGCAGGAGACCGCTGATAACTGCACCCCTGCGGATCTGCATACACACCGAGCTGTGCCCGGCGACATTACTCACCACAGTGCGGGGCCCTACATAGTTCATGGCCCCAATATACACCACAGTGCAGGGCCCTACATAGTTCATGGCCTCAATATACACCACAGTGCGGGGCCCCTATATAGTTCATGGCCCCAATATACACCACAGTGTGGGGTCCCTACATAGTTCATGGCCCCAATATACACCACAGTGCGGGGCCCCTACATAGTTCATGGCCCCAATATACACCACAGTGCGGGGCCCTACATAGTTCATGGCCCCAATATACACCACAGTGCGGGGCCCTACATAGTTCATGGCCCCACTATACAACACAGCAGGCTCGGACTGGGCCGCCGGGGGATCGGTGAATCCCCCAGGGGGCCCCCCGAGCTGCTATGGGCCCCGGAAGCAGTGCCGCCGCTCCCCGGGGCTCGTCCGCGCATTCGGTCCCTAGACGCCCGGGTCCGTGTCCCGAGCATCCAGAGACCGGGCCCGGTAGCCGGGGACTAATGTCCCCAACTCCCGGGGCTGCGCGGTGCCAGCGGAGCACAGCGGCTCTAGCGCTGCGCTCCGCTGATCTCCCCAGCAGGCTGAAGGTGTTAGGCCTTCAGCCTGCCGGGCGCTGGCCCCTACTGCTGACGTAGGCGGCGCGGTGGCGTCACTTCAACGTGCCGCCTATGCAGGGCGGCAGGAGCCGGCGGGGAGCTCAGAGTGAATGGGCCGGAGCCAGGTAAGTGGCTGGTTTTTGTTTTTTTTAAATCTACCTACAGGGGCCCTGGCTAAAAGAGGGGGCCTGGCTACACTAAAGGGGGCCCTGGCTACTCTAAAGGGGGCCCTGGCTACACTAAAGGGGGCCCTGGCTACACAAAAGAGGGCCCTGGCTACACAAAAGGGGGCCCTCGCTACACAAAAGGGGGCCCTGCCTAAACTAAAGGGGGCCCTGGCTACACTAAAGGGGGCCCTGGCTACAAGAGGGGGCCCTGGCTATTCTAAAGGGGGCCCTGGCTACAAGAGGAGGCCCTGGCTATTCTAAAGGGGGTCCTGGCTACAAGAGGGGGCCCTGGCTATACTAAAGGGGGGCCCTGGCTATTCTAAAGGGGGCCCTGGCTATACCAAAGGGGGCCCTGGCTACAAGAGGGGGCCCTGGCTATACTAAAGGGGGGTCCTGGCTATACTAAAGGGGGGTCCTGGCTATACTAAAGGGGGCCCTGGCTAGTCTACCGGGGGCCCTGGCTATTCTAACTGGGGGCGCTGGCATTTCAAAAGGGGGCCCGGGCAATTCTAGAGGGGGCCCTGGTTTATTCTAAAGGGGGGCCCTGGCATTCAAAAGGGGGGCCCTGGCTATTCTAAAGGGGCCCTTTGGCTTTTACTAAAGTGGACCCTGGCTATTTCAAAGGGGGGACCTGGCTACAAAAGGGGGGCCCTGGCTATTCTAAAGGGGGCCCTGGCTACTAAGGGGGGCCCTGGCTAACTAAAGGGGGGGGCCTGGCTAACTAAGGGGCCCCTTGGCTACATAACGGGGGCCCCTGACTACATAAATGGGGTCCTGACTAACAAAGGGGGGCCTGGCTTCGTAAAGGGGGCCCTGACTAACTATGGGGGGCCTGGCTATGTAACGGGGGCCCTGACTAACGATGGGGGCCCTGGCTACATAAAGGAGGCCCTAACTAACTATGGTGGCCCTGGCTACATAAAGGGGGGCACTGGCTACCTAAAGGGGGGCCCTGACTAACTATGGGAGCCCTGGCTACCTAAAGGGGGGCCCTGACTAACTATGGGGGCCCTGGCTACCTAAAGGGGGGCCCTGACTACTTACACACTAGCTAAAGAGTGGGCCCTGACTTCCTGCACACTAGCTAAAGGGGGGGAACCCTGACTTCCTGCCCACTAGCTAAAGGAGGCCCCTAACTACCTGTATACTACCTAAAAGAGACTCCTAACTGCTTGTATGCTACCTAAAGGAGACCCCTAACTGCCTGTATACTACCTAAAGGAGGCTCTAACTGCCTGTATACTACCTAAAGGGGGGTCCCTAACTGCTTGAAGCCTTTATAAAGGGGACCCTAACTACCTACAGCTTACTTAACTGGGGGCAACCACCTACCTATAGCCTAACTAATTGAGACACCAACACCTACCTACAGCCTACCTAACTGGGGTCCACCAACTAACTGTAGCCTATCAACTTGCCTAACTGGGGTCTGCTTATCTAACTGGGGGCTGTTTACCTACCCACCCGTGGCTAGGTACCCACCAACCTACCTGGGGCCGGGCTTCCAACTTATCCAGTGGGGGTCCAGCTACCTAAATAGGGCCTATCTAGTTACCAGGGGCCTCTCCCCACCCTTCAACCCTTTAGGATACTAGGCCTCTAAGTTATGGCTTGTACCCGCTCTCCCAAAACTAAGGATTCTAAGATATTTGTGTGTAATTTCTGCAGGGATGAGTTGTGGCCGGGACAAGTCATCATGGCGCTGTGGAATGGATGCAGAAGAAAAGGGAATAAGAACGGCTCATGAGAGAAGAGAACGACTCATCAGACTTCTCCGGTGAGTCCCTGATTTCAGGGGTTATTTTTTATATTCTAATGTAATGGTGACCTGAGCTGGTGTCGGAGCACTATGTGGTCTCCATATGGTGGTGTTGCAGGTTATACCTGAGCTGGTGTCAGACCCCTATGTGGTCTCTATATGGCAGTGTTGTAGATTATACCTGAGCTGGTGTCTGACCTCTATGTGGTCTCTAAATGGCGGTGTTGTAGGTTATACCTGAGCTGGTGTCTGGCCTCTATGAGGACTCTTATGGCGGTGTTTTTAGGTTATCCTGAGCTGGTGTCTGACCTCTATGTGGCTCTATATGGCGGTGTTGTAGGTTATACCTGAGCTGGTGTTGACCTCTTATGTGGTCTTTATAGGCAGTTTTTGTAGGTTATACCTGAGCTGGTGTCTGACTCTATGTGGTTCCATATGTGGTGTTGCAGGTTATACCTGAGCTGGTTTCTGACCACTATGCGGTCTCTATATGATGGTGGTGTAGGTTATACCTGAGCTGGTGTCTGACCTCTATGTGGTCTCAATATGGCAGGTTGTAGGTTATACCTGAGCTGGTGTGTTTACCTCTATGTGGTCCATATGGGGGTGTTGGGAGGTTATACCTGAGTGGGGGTCTGACCTCTATGTGGTCTTTATATAGCAGTGTTGTAGGTTATACCTGAGCTGGTGTCTGACCTCTATGTGGTCTCTCCATATGGTGGTGTTGCAGGTTATACCTGAGCTGGTGTCTGACCTCTATGTGGTCTCTATATGGCGGTGTTGTAGGTTATACCTGAGGGTGGTTTCTGACCTCTATGTGGTCTTTTAAATATGGCAGTGTTTTAGGTTATAAACCCGAGCTGGTGTCTGATCACTATTGGTTTTCAATATGGCAGTGTTGTAGGTTATAGCTGAGCTGGGGTCTGACCTCTATGTGGTCCCATATGTGGTGTTGTAGGTTTTACCTGAGCTGGTTTCTGACCTCTATGTGGTTTCTATTGGCAGTGTTGTAGGTTATACCTGAGCTGGTTTCTGATCACTATGTGGTCTCTATATGGCAGTGTTGTAGGTTATACCTGAGCTGGTGTCTGACCTCTATGTGGTCTCCATATGGTGGTGTTGTAGGTTTTATATCGGCACTAGTATAGTGGCAGCGTACATGTGTCCCTGATTGTAAGAGTGAGGGAACACCTGACCCTGTGAAAGGAGTTACACTTTTACTTTCTTGTGGTGTTTATTTTGAAAGGGGCTGAGCTTGTGACCCAAAGGGGGGTGGAGGGGGGAAATTTTATGTGGGGAGTGGGATTGGATGGAGCACTTACCCTGTGTCTATGATTGCTAGACTACAGCGTGGAGCAGCAGATATGTAGAACAGATTGGACTCACTTACTATTGTACACACAATACAGTTCTGTTTTGCACACTGCATTTTGTGGGAAAATGGGGGCGTTTTGTCCCGGGGCCCCCGGTAATATTTTCATGTAATAGGGTGGGCCCCCCCCAAGATCAATCCCCTGTGGGCCCCAAACCCCCCCTCCGAACTGCACACAGGCAGGGTCCTACTATTCATGGCCCCCAAAATACCCCACAGGGGGGCCCCCCATAGTTCATGGCCCTTAATATACACCCCGTGCGGGTCCCCATAGTTCATGGCCCCAAAATTTCACCACAGTGGGGGCCCCTTTTCACATTCATGGCCCCTTTAAAATCACCACAGTCCGGGGCCTACAAGTTTATGGCCCCAATTACACCCCAGTTCGGGGGCCTTAAAATAGTTTTATGGCCTTAAAAACCACGTGTGGGGGCCCCTACAAAATTCAAGCCCCAATATCACAAAAGACGGGGCCCCCTACTGTTCACCCCAATATACAGCACAGTTCGGGGCCCCCCTGTAGTTCATGGGCCCCCAAAATAACCCACAGTGGGGGCCCACATAGTTCGTGGCCCCAAAATTAAAAAATGAGGGGCCCCTGATATTTATGGCCCCAATATACATCAGTGAGGACCCCCGAAGTTCAGGCCCCAATATACAACCCCCAGTGCGGGGGCCCCTTACGTTCGTGGCCCCAATATAACCACGTGCAGGGCCCCTGATATTCATGGCCCCAAATACTCAGTGAGGACCCCTGCTATTCTGCCTCAATATACACCACAGTGCGGGGAAACCTACATGGCTCATAACCCCCCTATACACCCAGTACGGGGCCCCCACAAAGTTTTGGCCCCCCAAAAAACAGCACAGTACGGGCCCCCCGTAGTTCAAGGCCCCAATTACCCCATGTGTGGACCCCCACATAGTTCTTGGGCCCCAAAATTTCATCAGTGGGATCCCTCATGTTATGGCCCCAAAATACACCCCAGTGCAGGGCCCTACATAGTTATGGCCCCCAAAATACAGCCAATGCAATCCTACTATTATGGCCCCAAAAATACATCAGTGAGGCCCCCCGATGTTCATGGCCCAATATAAAAACCCCCTGCGGGCCCTTACATATTTATGGTTTAATAAACCATGGTGGGGGCCCTACATAGTTCATAGCCCCTATACACCACAAACGGGGCCCCCAAAAAAGTTCTGGGCCCCATATAACCACAGTTTCGGGCTCCTAATAGTTTTTGGGCCCTTTTATACACCACTGCAGGGGCCTACATATTCATGGCCCCCAAAATACACCCCAGTGCCGGGCCCCCACACAGTTATGGCCCTTAAAAATACACCCACAGTGCAGGGCCCTTACATATTCAAGGGGCCTTAATATACACCCAGTTGGGGGGCCCTACATAGTTTTAGCCCCATATACACCACAATGGGGGGCCCCACATAGTTCATAGCCCCCAAATTTTTCAGCACGTTCGGGGCCCCCTATGTAGTTCATGGGCCCCAATATCCCCCCGTGGGGACTTACATGGGTTCGTGGCCCCAATTAAAAACCCCATGCGGGGCCCCCATGTTCTGGGCCCCAAATACTCTGAGGACCCCGCATATTCATGGCCCCCAAAATCACCACATGCAGGGCCCTACATATTTATGGGCCCCAAAATACATCAGTGGGACCTCTGCGTATTTAGCCCCAAAATACACCCCAGTTGGGAAACCCCCACATGCTCATAACCCCAAAAAACACCACGTACGGGCCCCTAATGTTCATGGCCCCAAATACAAAAATTCGGGGGCCCTTAATAGTTCATGCTTCAATATCACCATAGGGGGGGGACCCACATAGTTCATAGCCCCAATAGACACCACAGTAGGGGCCCCTCATAGTTCATGGCCCCCAAAATAAGACGACGGGGGCCCTATTAGTTATGGCCCCAAAATTTCCCCACAGTGTTGGGTCCTTTCATAGTTTCATGGGCCCCAAATACCCCACAGTCTGGGGGCCCTAAAATTCATGACCCAAAATATACCCACATGTGGGGGCCTTACATAGTCTTGGCCCCCCAAAACTCAGTGAGGACCCCTGCATAGTTCATGGCCCAATATACACCCCCTGGGGGGCCCTAACATTTCATGGGCCCCCAATATACACAGTGGGACCTCTCGAGTTCATGGCCTCAATTACACCACAGGCGGGGAAACCCTCATGGCCATAAACCCCCTATACACCACAGTCGGGGCCCCTACATGTTCATGGCCCCCAATAACCGCACAGTTTCGGGGCCCCTATATAGTTTTAAAATGGGCCCCCAAAATACACCCCCAGTTTGGGTCCTTACATAGTTCATGGCCCCAAAAAATACACCACGTCGGGGCCCTAAAAATTTATGACCCAAATATAACCACTGTGGGGTCCTTACATTTCAGGCCCCAATATACACCACAGTGAGGGGCCCTAAAATTCAGACCCCAAAAATTTCACCCAGTCGGGGCCCCCTAGTTCATGCCCCCAATATAAACATGGGAACTTTTAATTATGCCTCAATATACACCAGGGCGGGAAAACCCCCCAATTTATAGCCCCCAATATACACAACAGTACGGGGCCCCTACATAGTTCATGGCCCCAATATACAGCACAGTACGGGGCCCCTACGTAGTTCATGGCCCCAAGATACCCCATAGTGTGGGCCCCGTACATAGTTCATGGCCCCATGACAGGGACTATATTACAATGTTTTACAGTCCCAATTTGAGAGCAATGTCCCAAGATGGTTCGTAGAAGCCCTGATTTTTCGGGATGTCCCGGGGATCCAGCATATGCCTCTCCCTGTTCACCACCTGATCTCCATCTTCCAGCTTTTCTGGATGCTGGATAGACTATTCAACATCCAGGAAAGCTCAGTGACACCCATCTCCCACAGGAGGCACCTACTATGGGAGATGTCACCCAGCTTTCCTAGGCACTAAATTGGCTATTCATCGTCCAGGAAACCTGGGTGATGCCCCATGTGTAGGATTTCTGGGTTTTGTTAGTTTTAAAGGGTTCCCTTTTAGCCTATGTCTAACAGTGTTGCATATATTTCTATAATAAGATGGTTGACGAGGGCGGGTGTCAGGGAGAGTTTATTTTAATGAACTTTTTTTTCTGTTTCTTTGTTTTTTTTTCATTTTCTTCCAGTGATAGTAATAGAGGCATCTGACAAACGAATCTCCATTACTATCGCTCGGGCTTGGTTTCAGCCAGCGGTGTTTTTTCGGTAACACAAGGTTGACACTAATCCTATGTCACTATTACCCCAGTACTCAATGTACCGTGGGTACTGGGAAGAGCCGGGTAATCCTCAGAAGCGGACCTTCTGATGTGATGGTCCATTTCTGGGGTGGCAGTGTTGATGGACCTTCCCATTCTGATAGTATCAGGCTGCAGTTATCAGTTTTAACACAGTGATTATGGAAAATGAAGGGACTCCAATGTCCGTTTTAAAGAAAAATAATTTGTTCTTTTTAGATTTTTAATCAAGGATGAAAACAAGATGACGTGGGGTCCTCCAATTTTTACTAGCAAATGTAAAACCAGCAGCTGCAGGCTGCTATTATTAACATAGGAAACTCCATGAATATTGGCCTCTCCCAACTTAAAAATACCAGCCCGCAGCTGCCACATAAACGGATCATCACATTAGATGGTCTGCTTTGGATGGTTACCTGACTCTTCCCAGTGCATTGGGTACTGGTGTAATAGTGACACGGGGTTAGTGTCAGCCTTGCAATGCTGTAAATCACCGGTGGCTGACACCAAGCCTGAGCAATAGAAATGTGGAGGCGTTTGTAAGATCCTCCATTACTATCACTGGAATAAAATGGTAAAAAAAAATAACACCGAAACAAAATAAAAAACATTTTACTTAAACACTGCCTGGTGCCGGCCCTCGCTGACCATTTAAGTTAAGAAATAGATGCAACGCTGGTCCGACGTAGTCTATCGAATCCGAGTACACTTTCAGCATTGTGGTATATTAGTGCTCTGTATTTGAGGCTGTTATACTATTGTGGCTTCATGGGATTGCAATTCTAACTATGTCTTTGCATTAACCCTTAGATGTCCACCTCCAGAGTGGGTAGTGGGAAAAGGAAAAGAAAATCCAAGCACAGGCTGTGTGTTAAATGCAATCAGCCCACTCCAGATGAATTTGCCTCTAACATATGCACTTTATGTTCTTCTGCTGAAGGGGATGTTTCCTTACAGTCTGAGGCTAGAACCTACCTCTCCTGGTTTAGAGAACAGGTCTCTGCAACTTTTCAAGAGTTTAGAGCCACTTAGGGACACAACACAAGCAAGCCTGCAGCTAAGCCTCGCACCTCAGCTTCATCCTCCTTCCCATCTGGTGACAGTACTGTAACTGAAGGAGAATATGTTGCTGAGGATGATGATGATGATTCTGATTAATCAGACGACTTGTATGTCCTAAGGAAAGACAAGTTATCTCATTTATTAAAATTGGTTAAAAAAACATGGAATCTGGTAAAGATCCTGTGGATAAAGCAAAGAAACAGATTTTTTTACTTTCCTATTTTAAAGATAAAGGGCTTCCAATCACCCCTTT